>CM065475.1:11209705-11467205 GCA_032872505.1 Leptopilina syphax
CATAATTTTGCGGAAAGAACTCATTTTTTTGATAAAAATACGATTTTTTCAGCTTTAATTGTGATTAACTCTATAAATTCTCATACAATTTATACTTCTTATATACCAATCGATTCGTCTTGATGCAAAGAATAAGATTTTATTATATATTAACTTCAATAAACAACTTAAAAACATTTTTTTAGAAAAAAGTCAAAAAAAAATTTTTTTTTGAGAATTTTTTAAAGTCTATCAATCCATTTCGAGATATTTTTATGATAAATATACCTGGTATATTTTAGCCAAATTCGTTAAAACCTCTTCGAGTTATCGTGTTCACAAAAATCGGGATCCACACACACACACACACACACATACATACATCCGGACAATTGTTCAGGGTCTTATATAACATAGTCCCATATAGAAGAAAATTTGTTAAAAGGATTTTTAAAAATTTTGTAAATTAAACGACTACAAAGCTTCCTCACGAGGAAGCAAAACCATACAAGTAATGGAATTTTTTTTTTTAAATTGTTTATATAAATTAATAACAAACTCCCCAAACATAGAAAAAATAATCTAAGTTTTCTAACTAGCAACTATAAGTATAAATAAGTGACACATGTTTGTAAGGGTTTTCGAGGCCGCTGATTACTAATATGATGTTAAATTGACAATTTGACAGTTGACAGCTGTCAACTTCTCTAAAAAGTGATCGTTTTTTGTAAAAAAGACAGTAATAAGGTTTTTGAGGTCGCTGATTACGAATATGATATCAAATTTGAATTTCAACTGTTGACAGTTGTCAAAGAAACTGTCAACTTTTCTAAATAATAAAAAATTATCGTATTCGTTATTTTAATTTGTATAATAACAAAAAAATCAGTTTTTTCGTATTTTTACTCTTGTTTCTTTTGACTTAAATTTTTTTTTTAAACTTCTAATCAACTAAGGATTTTTTGGTTTTCACCATCTTAAAGAGCGTTTCAAACCCTATCCGAATCAACAAAAAAGTAAAAAATGATTTTTTGACACGTAAGGTCCCTTTTTATAGACCAGGTCACATATGGTAATTTATTACCCTGAATAGCATTTAAATAGTGAATAAAATTTGAGAAAAAATGAACTTTTTAAAATTAAATAAACTTTTTTTTGCCCTACATGCGCGATAAACTCGACTTTCCGTGCATGCATAACGGGCGGAAAGTAAGCTTTTGCCGCCCGACTACCAACAGCGGGCGGAAAAACTACTTTTCCGCCCGCTTACTAACAGCGGGCGGAAAACCACTTTTCCGCCCGCTGCTTTAGCAGTATTAAATAAATACTACTAATTATTATATTATCACTTTCTATTACTTCAAATCAAAACAGAGTCAATTTTTAAGTAAAATTTTATTGTTAAATTTAGCAAAAATATTCTGACTCGCCTTAGGCTTAATAAAAATTGTTCATACACATTTAATAATTAGTGCATATTGATTTTTGAATTTACGGATGCGTCTTGTTTATCGCGCATTTGGACAAAAAATATCGTGTGCAACTCGGGCGGAAATGTCAATTCTGACCTCGTACGATTGCCGCCCTCGCTTCGCTCGTGCGGCAAATTTCGAACTCGGTCAGAAATTGACAACTTTCCGCCCTTGCCACACAATATACTATTTTGTTATAATTAAGGTCTTTTTACACTGTACATAAAACGATTTTAAAATATAATAGGGGAGACTGGGGCGAAAAAGTAAATTGGGAAAACAGTTAAAATTCATTATCTTTCAAACGGAAATAGTTAGAGCATTGCAATTTTAATTATAGAAGGGTGTTATCACCCTAAATAAAAGTCCGGAGTTATGTGACATTCTGCTAATTTTTGTGGTGTACATATTTAAATTTTTTTTCACCCTACTTTTGAAAATTTTTTCGTAAAAGAAAATATCAACTTTTAAGTATATATTTTGCATTTATTCTCACCGCGATTTTTTTACTTCATTATTTGGGTCCCCTGAAGAGATAGCTTAAGGTATTTGCTAAATGTCTTTTGTAAGATTTTTTATATTTGTTGTTAAGGGGTTAAACCACTCTAGAGCGTCAAAAAGAGGTTCTAATTTCAACATTTTTTTTAAAGAAAAGTTTAAAAGTAATGAATAATGTGTTTACATATCTCATTCAGGTACACTTTAAAGGGAAAAAGATATACTTTATAAATTTTTTTTGTTAAAAAACAGCAGATGTACACTGCCGCTGAAAAGGATTTGCCCACCCTACGCCATGCAAGGGCATTACAAAAAGTTTTGTATCTTCAATAATAATAAAGATAAAATCTTAATCAAATATTTATTTTAAACCTTAAGTATTTGACTTGAAATAATGCCAAAAAAAATTCAAAAAAAGAATTTTTTCAATGTTTAATTGCTGAAAATAAAAAAAAATTTCACTTTTTTTGAAAAATTTTAAATTGATACAATTTTTGAAGAAATCACATTTAAAATCTACAAATGTCATTCGAAAGCATTTTTTGTCACCTTTCAAACAATTTTATGAAAATTGCTCTACGATAATTTTTAAGAAAGATATGATCATTTGTTTATAAAAATAGCCTATTTTTTCAATTGTTGGTAACTTGAGAACAATTGATTTTTAAAAAAATGTGCCTCTTTGTGCGTAGAATTAGAAAAAAAATATTGAAACAATAAAAAAAATTTTTTTTACATTTTTTCCTTCTGTATATACTTTTAAGACGAATAACATATACTTATCAATACATATCGATAAAATTTAACACAACATAAATTATCACTGTTAAAAAGAACAGTTAATAATTACACTTTTTAAATATTTAAATAACATTAATTATAAAACATTTATTTGTTTATGAATAATTAAATCAGTGTTGTTAAAAATAACATTCAATATAAAAATCAGGAAATTAATTAATTAATTAATGTTATTTGAATATTTAAAAAATGTAATTATTAACTGTTCTTTTTAACAGTGATAATTTATGTTGTGTTAGATTTTATCGATATGTATTGATAAGTATATGTTATTCGTTTTAAAAATATATACAGAAGGAAAAAATATTTAAAAAAAAATCTTTTTTTATTGTTTAAATATTTTTTTTCTAATTCTACGCACAAAGAGGCACATTTTTTTGCTTAACAATTTTTTTCAAAAATCAATTGTTCTCAAGTTACCAACAATTGAAAAATAGGCTATTTTTATAAACAAATGATTATATCTTTCTTAAAAATTATCGTAGAGCAATTTTCAAAAAATCGTTTGAAAGGTGACAAAAATGCTTTCCAATGACATTTGTAGATTTTAAATGTGATGATTTCTTCAAAAATTGTATCAATTTGAAATTTTTCAAAAAAAGTGAAAACATTTTTTTTTAATTTTCAGCAATTAAACATTAAAAAAAAATTTTTTTAAATTTTTTTTTGGATTATTTCAAGTCAAATACTTAAGGTTTAAAATAAATATTTGATTAAGATTTTATCTTTATTATTATTGAAGATACAAAACTTTTTGTAATGCCCTTGCATGGCGTAGGGTGGGCAAATTCTTTTGAGCGGCACTGTACATGTACCTGATGGAAACCCTTTGTAAAAAGAATTCCTTCGCGGCCGGAAAGGTTTTTGGTACAATTTTCATCTGAGAACAGAAAACAAATTTTTTTCTATTTTTACATCTCAAAAGCTAGAGAAAGACGTAGGGGATTTTTTTTAAATCGATTTTTGCACAAATGGTAAACATTTTATGGAAAAAGTGAGTATTTGACTCAAAAAAAAGGCACTAAATTGTTTATAACTAAAAAAATATGCAACATAAAAAAAATTCCCTACGTTTTTCTCTAGCTATTGAGATGTAAAAACAGAAAAAAATTTGTTTTCTGTTCTAGGATGAAAATTGTACCAAAAACCTTTCCGGCCGCATAGGAATTCATTTTACAAAGGGTTTCCATCACGTACATGCACATCTGCAGTTTTTAAACAAAAAAAAATTTATAAAGTATATTTTTTTCTCTTTAAAGTGTACCTGATAGAGATATGTAAACATATTTCTCATTACGTTTAAACTTTTCTTTAAAAAAATGTTGAAATTAGAACCTCTTTTTGACGCTCTAGAGTGGTTTAACCCCTTAAATCCAAAAATGCACCCTGGGGCGAAAAGTTAAATGTATTTTTACATGTTGTTAACATTTTTTTTATTTTTCGTTTTTTAGGTTTATTTGTTTAAAAATGAGTTATTTGACATTAGGCAAGTACTTTGTCAAAAAAACAAGACCGTTCACGTAAAATAAAACAATTTTTTTTGAAATTTTGTTTTTTTAACTTTATAACTGTTCTAAAGCTTTTGTTAAATAAACACAGATCTTTTATTAACTAAATTACTTGTTTACGTATACTTTAACTTATCTAGTCATGATTAGAAGCGCAATAACTATTTAACCTTCAAATTCTGCTCAATATCAGCTGAAAATCGGCTAAAAATCATCAATTTGGCGGCATATTTCACACAAAAATTCTGCTGCTTAAATGATAAAATTATGCTTTTTTCTGCTAATATCAAATTTTCAATGTTCAAAATGGCGGATCCAACATGGCGAAAAAGAAAATTTTTTTATTAAAAAATTTTTTTTGTCCCACCATATTGCATCCGCCATTTTTAATTTAAAAAAATATGTCATTCGTAATCAGCGACCCCAAAACCCTTGAGTAACGATTTTCAAGCAAATCCGATGATTTTTTTTAAATTTCGAAACTTATAAACAAAAACTTAAAATGCGTTTTTCTTAAAATGTCTTTTTTTGATCTGGTAAGAGTGATATCTTGAATTCTTCTAAAGCGATTTTAAAAAATCAAACGGTTTTTGATTCAGCGTCATCATGCCTATAAGTGAAACGTCAAAAACTGGAAAATTTCCAACTCTCTTTATTTTATAAGAGAAATTCTGAAAGAATTTAAGAGAAACACCATTTTTTTGCATATTTTGGGGAAAAAGTACTCTAAAAAAGGGGGGAAGAAAATTCCACTTTTTTGATTAGGTACAATTTTATTGTGTCATTTGAAGAAAAAGAATAGATATTAATCTTATTTAAAATTTTTTGTCAGTCTTTATTATGAAAAAATTGATGCAATATTCAAATTTTCATTTCGACAATTACACAATTACATCTCCATTTTTAAAATTAGGATATTTTTTGCAAATTACTGACAAAATGGGCCCTTTTCATTTTTCTAAAAAACCAATGAAATCTAACAGTTAAATTATTGATAAATTAATGAAAACCGCAAATTCCTGGTAATGAGAAATTTATAAAAAGAACATGTTTCCCGACATGAATTTTTAGAGAAATAAGAATTTATTATACACTGAAAGAATTTTAGGCAGGCTGCAGGCTTTACATGAGTGCCGCTAGAGCTCGCTGCCTCAAGCTTGCAGTTTACCTTAAAAAAAGCGAGAATCTACTCCCGAAAGTAATTTCGGAGATCAAAAGCCAGTAGCCTGCCTAAAATTCTTTAAGTGTAAGTGCAGAAAATTTTAATTTACTTAAAATAAAAAACCTTTTCATTTTTAAAACTCTTTTTAGTTCATTTATTTTATATTTCGACTGACTCGATTATAAGATTAAAAACTTTTTTTATATAAAGATACTAGTGCACTAATTGAATCTTTTGCGACAACGTCATCGAATTACGAAAAAAGTAGCCATGGTTCCTCGAAAAGTCCAGAAAAGAAGAAAGAAAGTGCAAGAAAATTTGATATCTGCATTGCAAGTCTTAACTACCAAGACAGAAAATCTGGTATTTCAATAATTATAAAAAAATTACTATTTACATGAAGAGAATAATTTAAGCTCTTAATCTGTGAGCGTGGAAAGTTTTCGAGCAGTACGTGGGCTTGTGGCAGATTCTGGGAAGTAGAATAAATGGAACTTAAGATTGGTGATTGACATCGACGAGAGTTGGGGGTTTGCCCCCGCCAGGTCTCGCCAGTTTTCCGGCGTCGAAGAAATTCTTTGAGCCTTGAAAACTGGACAATCCCGGTGATAATGATTTTCCGGGCAATAATGACATGGAGGTAACCGCTGTGGTTGTTTTGCGTTTTGGGGTTCCAAAGTTGATCGGCGGGAAGGTTCCTCCTTGACCACCGATGGTTTGCGAGGAACGCAATCAGCTTCATCTTGTTCAGCCTTGACAGCTGCTTCGAGAATCTCGTCATTTTTTTCTTTAAGTCGTATTTTGTTTATAAAATTGTTATAAACAAATTAAGCTGTGTAAAGGGTGTTTCATCCCAAGCATAAACAAATAGATTTTAAGTAAAACTAACAATTGGATTCATAGGCAAATGGTAAAAAAGATATACCTGTCTTTTTGTTTTTAATTTCTAATTGTTTAACAACAATTGTTTAAACAAATTAATAAAAATTTTAAAATATTTGTAAATTGTTAACGCTAATCGATTCTTCGTGGAGAAATAAGAATGATTTGTATTATTGGGTCAAAATAAGTAAAACCGGCCACTTGAAAAATTTTTATCTCCAATTTGTATTTAGTGGTTCAAGACACTTCACAAAGTGAGCTTCAAAAAAATTTTTTGACTTCAGCGTCTGTACATGAGCTAACTGACTTTTTAAAATAATTTTTCCGATTTGCATAAACATTTTATTATTTTTTTATATTAAAAAAAATTTTTATTGTTTACTTTAATTTTTTTGGATACCTGGAGCGATTCTGAGGAAATCAAGTCCAACCCGGTTAAAAAATATAAATATTTAAAAAAGTTACAGTGGTTTTTGTAAGTGGGACATATATGTCTCGCAGGCGTTAACCCGTTGACTGTCGCTGACGCATATATCCGCAAAACTAAACTGGCCAAAAGTGGTTCATGACGCATATATGCGCAACTTAAAAAAGGTAATTAAAAACTTCTTAAATGTTTCTGAAACCGGTTACTCGGGGGTTTTTGAGGTCGCTGATTACGAATATGACATTCGTTTTCCAAAATTCAAAATAGCGGATCTAATATGGCGGACAACAAAATAAAAAATTGATCAGATTTACTTGAAACGTAGTACTTAGGGGTTTTGGGGTCGCTGATTACGAATCTGACATCAGTTTTTCGAAATTCAAAATGGCTGATCCAAAATGGCGGAAATTTTTCAAAATTCGACGAATTTGCTTGAAACTTGTTACTCGGGGGTTTTAAGGGTTGCTGATTACGAATCTAACATTAGTTTTTCAAAATTCAAAATTGCGGATCCAATATGGCGCACGACAAAATAAAAAATTAGTTATAATGTCTTGAAACTGAATACTTGGGGGTTTTTAGGGTCGCTGATTACGAATCTGTCATTATTTTTTCAGGGTATTTATCGAAATTTGATTTCACAAAAAATTATCATACTGTTGTCAAATTAACCAGTTTCAAACAAATTCAATAAATTAAAAAAAAATTTTGCCATATTGAACCAGATATTTTAAATTTTGAAAAACTGATTTTGGATTCGTAATCAGCGACCCTAAAAATCATCAAGTATTCAGTTTCAAGCCAATCTTATCAATTTTTTATTTCTTTGTCTGCTATATTGGATCCGCCATTTTGAATTTTGGAAAACTAATGTTAGATTCGTAATCAGCGACCCTTAAAACCCAAAGTAACAAGTTTCAAGCAAATTCGACGAATTTTGAAAAAAATTCCGCCATATTGGATCCGCCATTTTGAATTTCGAAGAACTGATGTCAGATTCGTAATCAGCGATCCTAGAAACCTTAGGGTACCAAGTTTCATAAAACTCCATTAAAAATTTTTTCAACACACTTTTGGCCCAAACAGTGGAAATCTTGTTGACAGCCAAGGGGTTAAAGGTATACCTTGCCGTGGTGGCGGGGCTCTTCACGAAAGGGCAACCAAACAGCAAGAAAGAATGGATTCACAAAATTCAAAGAGAGTACCCCATGTGAGCAGGCCGGAAACGGGAAATATCACCATCGGTCCCAAGAGTGATGCTTAAGTGCGCACGGATTGTGGGGGCGCACAATTTTTTGCAGTGCCACGGGTGATCGTGGAAAGATTGGATTCACAGAACATCGTGGAAAGAGAAAGAATAAGAAAGGGAAGCGCGTCAAGCATTCTGAGTGTGTCAAGTTGCAGCAGCGGAAAGACCGTACATAGTGCTATCCACTCAGAAGTAGACGACGAGGCGATAGAAGAGACTCGCGAGATATGCTCGCGGCTCAGAAAGGAGGAGGCGACTTGCCTCGAAAAAATGGAGTTGGAGGTTGCAAAGATGATAAAATCTTGCGACATTCATAAGAACGTCAACAGGACGGTAAAAGGTGGACTCAGAGCCATCGAAGTCCTGTTGAAAGAGGCAAAAGTAAAACATGTCGCAGCTGATGAGTCGGACTTCGATTTAGCATGCGTTCTCAGCGGTGCGGAGTGTAACTGCAAGGACCGTAAGGAAAAGAGAGAGCGTTCCTATAAGCGTCATCTCAAAAGCGTCCTAAGAGATGCTCAAAAACGAAAGCGAGAGGGTGACAGTCCAGAAGAGACTCGAACCCAAACCGATAAGAGGAAAAAGGAGGAAGCTTCTCCAATGGAAACGGAAGTACCAGATCCAAAGATTCCTCAGATGGAAAGAATGGGGTCAAAACGATCTGCAGTTCTAATCCGAGTCGGCCAAGGATTAACGTATGCTGACGTTCTGTGTAAACTTTGCAAAGAGGTCAACCCGGACGACTGCCATACGAGAATAGTAGCAGCAAAAGCTACAAAGAAGGGAGACCTTCTGATTAGGATCAGAGGAGGCTCCGACAAGGGCGCTTTCACTGCTGAGGTCACCAAAGCGGTTGGAAGCATGGGTAAGGTGCAGTCGTTGGATCGAAGAGTTACACTCGAGATCCGTGATTTGGATTGCCTTACCTAAGAAGCCGAGGTGCAACAAGTGTTGTCGGAAGCAATAGGAAAGCTAGGATGCAGGAAAGTGACGGTCTTAGGACCCAACCGCCGAGGGATGAAGGTCGTGGTTGTAGTCATCAACCCGGAAGAGGCGAACAGGCTAGAGAAATTGGGACACGTAAAAATTGGTTTTATGTGTTGCCCAATTAAAAAAAGAGTAATGGTTGTCCGGTGTCCTCGATGCTTGGGATACAGTCATATTGGAGCGAAATGCCAGAAGGTGGACAGATCGCCAAACTGCTTTATATAAATTAAAACTTTTATCTGTCATCAGAATCCATACTGCCGTAATTGTCTTTGAAATAAAATTTACATGTTATAAGACATCAATAATTAACAATAGAAAAAGCATTAGAATATTGATTTTAAAAATAATTTACCGGCTCTGAATTATTTTCAGTTTTTTTCACACTAACTGTGTTAAGATGTAAAAAATTTGGTTTTGTTAGAAGAAGCTATAAGTGAATTATATTAAAAACAGTAGGATTAAAATTAATATATAACCTTCAATTTTAATAATTATTAAATTTTTTATTTAATATTGTGACGTATGATTTTAAACTATTTTACTTTAGTTCAAACTTTCTGCTTTACGTCAGACAAAATCTGACGCTTTCAACAAGATAATGATATGAAATTTAATAAATAAACTTTGCCGTCAGGCGCCAATTAATTTTTAAAGAGAATTAATAAACTTTACTTGACTCGATCAACAAACAACAATTTCAACACCCCTGAGTTTCTCTTTCACTCAGAGGGAATTTTGCTTTAACAGTTGGCAGCAGAAAAGCCAACGGCGAGACACGACTGGCACAGTATTGGTAAACGACTTACCCACAACGCTCACTTCTCAGGTTTCTCTCCTCTTAATCTCCTTGTCTTGGCTCTCAACTGGTATTGTTATCCAAAATAGCGACACACAAGGGAATTTCGGGAAAAACCAGGAATAACAACACTTCGGATCAATATTAATGTTTATATTTATTTCACTCTTCTAAGCTTCACGCTTCACTTTCTCAAACAACTCAACTTACAACTCAACTCGAAAACAACTCGATAAGACTGGAAAAGTTACAGTAGCAAAAGTACTGGCGTATTGGCGCGACGAATGTAAAAATCCATTATGGCGGCTTATGTACAGAACACTTGTAGCGTCTACTTTTTTAGTATTCGGCTCGTCTTCTTCTTCTCGTTCTCCAAAATCGTACCCGCCCTGCCATCTATCACTTTTCCGGTGAGCTAGCCGCGCGACCCACTTTCGCTACTACTAGTAGGTCAGCCGGCGGTGCTAGTTTTCTCTAATTACTATCGATAATTGATGCGCTAATTCGGGGACTTTTCCGACGGATGGCGTGACTATTCAGAATTTTCGACAGTTTACTGACAAAGATGAAAATTCACTTCGTCACAATTCTCTCCCCATGACCGGTACTATTTTATATAGGATCGTCATAAATGATGATCTTGAAGACTGTCTCTCCTACTTGATTCGGCTCTCCTATTCTCTTCGGTTCTCATACTTTCTTCGGCTCTACTACTTTCTCTTCGGCTCTCCTACTCTCTTCAGCTCTCCTACTCTCTTCGGCTCTCTTACTTTATCTCTGGTTCTCCTTTTCTCCTTGGCTCTCCTACTCTCTCAGTGGCTCCCCTATTCCCCTTTATCCACCTTCTTCTTGTTCTTTATTTCTTCTAATAACTGGCGGATGGCCAGGTCAATGGTCGATGTTGGGAGTCCTGCTAACGCTTTGGTAATTTGCAAGATCTTGTCCACCAAATCTTCGTCTGCTTCCACTCCCGCCACGTTCTGTACTTCGCTGGCGTCCTGATTTGTGGAATTCATCGATGTTGCTTCCTCTCGTTCTGCTGTCAACGGTTCCAACGGTCTCTCCAAATTTCCCACATCTTCCTCTAAGCCGGACGTGTTCTCCTTCTCTGGTTCGGATTGTTCCTCTTCTGGCTCTTGTGCCCTGGCATTAATTTCCCGGTTTTCCGTGTCGCTTCGTGCGGTACATGAGATACCTGCGAAACGGCAATAAGCGTCTGCGCACCTCGGACAATTTCGTACTGTGGTTTCTCGTCGTCCGCAGTTTCTGCAGTATTTATGCAGGACTGGGTAAACACAGTCCACTGCTCTGTGTCCTCGCTTCCAACAGTTAAAACAAGCAAATGAGGGTGGGTCTAGTGCCTCCTAAGTTGAGATCTCTTTGAGCACTCCGAATATCACCCCATTTTTCCTCGGTCGACCCGCGCTCCTTTCTAGTCGAAAGGAGTTTTTCTTCGGTCGAGTACCTGTTTCTTTAGCTCGTCGTATAGGTGGTCCTGGGTGTGGTGAATGTGATCTTTGGGCCCTAGGGACCGGTTCTTGACTCTCCATGTCCTCTTTTCTTAGCTGCGGAACCTTCCTTCTTTCGAGTTCGTGTCGTTGCTTGGCTTGGATCTTCTCCAGGGAGACTGACGTTAACGGCTACTGGAGGCGTAAGAAGCGGTCCAGTTCGAATTCAGCTAGACGGCTCTCGTACGCCTCCATACTTTCTCCGGCTCTCTTGTCAGCGGGCCAACTATGTCTCTCAACGCGTCTAATCTTTTTATTCTATCAACCCACTCTTCCGGCTCTATTCTGACTACTTTTCTTTTATTTTCAACCACTCTTCTCAGTCTCTTTACTGGCTTAGGGTGTCTTCCGTAGTTCAGGAACACAGGCGATGTCTTCGTTGCTGCTTGCGTTGCTGTGTTCACGGCATGGCGGAACTCATGAACATGAAGATCCCATTTTCTATAATCGGCACCAGTGAAGGTTGAGATCATAGTTTTCAGTGTCCTGTTGCTCATTTTGACTGGGTTGGCTTGCGGGTGGTAAGGTGGTGTTGTAATGTGTTTGACCCCATATTTCTCAAGTGTCGCCTTGAGGAATTTGTTGTCAAACTCCTTACCATTGTCGGTTAACAAGTACTCCGGCGTTTCCCATCTAAATAGGACCAACTCCTCGAATGCTCTGGCTACCGACTTGCCATCAGCTGACTTCAGTGGCTTTACCTCGATCCACCTCGAGAACAAGTCCTGAAACACCACCAGGTGCTTGCAATAACTCTTACTCGGCGGAAACTCCATTGTATCTGCGGCTACTACGGCCCACGACCTCTCAAAAATTTTTTGGCCCACTAGTCCGACTGGTCCGGCTTGAGACACCTTATGCAATTGGCACTGGAGACAATGTGTTACGTGGTTGTGTACATCATTCCATATGCCTGGCCAATAGTACTCTTGTGCTATTCTGTCGTAGGTCTTCTCAATACCCAGATGTCCGGCTAAAGTTTGGGCGTGTCCGTCTTCCATCACTCTTGCTCTGTATTCTTCTGGCACTACTAACTTCCAGCCGTCCTCATCTCCGTTTATCGGCAATAAAGTGGGTCACTTCTGTGACGATATAGGTTCTCGTTCTCAACGATCCACCCTGGGAACCTCTGAGGATGCTGGCTCACCAACTCTCGGCGTTTGAGGTACCACTGATCCTCAATGGATTCAAACGCGGCTATTGACTCTTCTTTCTTCTGACACCTGGACATGATGTTGTGCACCTCTTCTGTGAACTATGTCAAAGTCCCACTGCTGCATTTCTAGTACCCATCTGGCTAATCGGCCTGTAGGATCTTTCAAGTTCCTGAGCCATTTTAGGGCACTGTGATCCGTGATCACATAGAATTTGTACCCTTCAATGTACGGCCTGAACTTTTTGATCGACGACAGTAATGACAGACACTCCTTTTCTGTCACACTATAGTTTATCTCTGGCTCCGTCAAAACTTGGCTGATGTAGACTATTGGATGCTCTCCGTTTTCAAACTCTTGCGTCAGTACGGCTCCAATGGCATAGTTGCTGGCGTCACACTGAATTGTGAACTTCTTCGTGAAGTCAGGTCGGGCTAAGACTGGCGCAGATGTCAGCTTCTGTTTAAGCTGTTCAAAAGCTTCTTTTTGCTCTTCCTCCCACTCCCACGTTCGGCCTTTGTGTAGAAACTTCAGCAATGGTATTTTAATTTCGCTGTCGTTTGGAATAAAACGGGAATACCATCCGACCATGCCTAAGAAATGTCTGAGTTGTCTCACGTTCTTCGGCTCTAGATAGTTTCTCACTGGCTCTGTCTTATTAGGGTCTGGCCTCAAACCCTCTATGTCCAATAAATAACCCAGATAAGTTACTTTGGAGCATCCGAACTCACACTTATCTGGATTCACTCTCAACTTCGCCTTGTTCAATTCCTTGAGGACGAACTCTAACCACTTAGCATGTTCTTCAAAAGTGTCTGTGACTACTATGATGTCGTCCAGATACCCGAAGACATGCGGCTCACCTTTCGGCCCCAGCAATGCGTCGATTAGGTGTTGGAACGTCATCGGCGCGTTCATGAGTCCAAATGGCATCCGGCGAAACTGCCACATTCCTGACCCAGGTATGTCAAAAGCAGTGTATTTCTTGCTCTTTTCGGCCATTGGTATTTTGTGATATGCCAGCTTGAGATCTACCTTTGATAAATATCTGGTTTTTCGGAGCTTATCCAAAATATAATCAATGGATGGCAGTGGATACCCATCTTTGATCGTGACTTTGTTGACATCTCTGTAGTCATTACACTGTCGAAAACACGTATATGATGTTCTGTCAAGTCTGTCATTCCGTGTTCTTCTGACTCTGGCAATACCCATTTGTCTACTATAGCTTGGATTTTACTCTTCTGCTCGTCGTCAAGCGCAGAAATACCGGCACATTCGGCGAATATTAAATTCTCGTTCTCGTATGTTTCTTTTGGCACAAACTCGTGCCATTCTGCATTGAATACTCTCCATAATCCTTCTTTCAGCTTCACTTCCATGTCCCAGGCCTTGCAGAAGTTGATGCCCAAGATGATGTCCTGTGTCAAAGTCTTCATGACTTTTACTGCGAATTTTTGAGCAAATCCATCGACTACAATGTTTAGGTTCAGAAGCCGGCTGTTTCGGTGATACCTCCTGTTGCACTCCTCACAACTGTACCACATGGCTGAATTCGGCTTTTGAAAGGCTCTGCGACTCTGGTGGTAATTACTGAAATCATAGCACCAGGATCGAAAAGTGCCTCGTAATGATGGTCGCCGATAGTCATGTCGAAGAAGTATCTGTTCTCCGTCCTAGATCCGTCGATGCCCTCCTCATTACTTAGGTTCGGGTCAGCTGTGACTCTCACAGCCTCTCCTCTCCCCTGGACTATAGGTACCGGGATCACATCCGTACCTTTTGTCCCACACTCTTCGGCCATTTTCTCTACTTCGTTTCGGTAGAGTGAGCTCTCCTCACTCGACCGCTCTTTTTTACTTTCTGACATGAATTTGAACGCGTTGTCCTCTGTCAAGTCGTCCCTACCTATGACTGGCTCTAAACTTATCTTAACTTTCATTTCTGTTTCTAATTCTACTTCTCTCTCAGTTTTTACCCAACTGCAACTGGGCGTGAATCTATCTCTATACTCGTTATTTATCTCTACTCACAATGGCTCAAACATCTCGGCTCTCTTTTCTACTACACACGGCTCACTAAATTCGGCTCTACACCCCTCAACAGTATTATTTACTATCCTGTTGGGTTTAAGGGGGGTACAGAGCTGCTCTGTTCCTCCCACACACCGTTTCCCAAGGCGGCTCTGACGGATACGCAATTTGGACAATTTAGAAAATTGCATCCTGGCCTCTTACATACCAAACAGGTTTCTGTTAGGGCTGGCTTCAGAGGGCATTGATTTGCATAATGCCCCTGTTGCTGGCAAGAAAAACAGGTTTCTCTGAGGGCAATCTCTGGCTCGATGTCCTGTAGTCTGGCAATGAAAGCATGCCCAAACGAATTCTTTAGGGGTATTTTGGGTTTGTGTACCATTTTGCCCCGGCTTGGGTCCTTTAGGACCATTTGGCCTGGGGTAATTTGGTTTTATTCCAGGTGGAAACATCCCTGGATAAGCCATTGGGTATGAAAAATGCATTGGAATTTGTACTGCTTGGGGTGGCGCAGTACTGGCAACTTGACCCTGGACCACTGCTGGCTTCTGACTCGATGTTGCTGGACTAATGGCCTCAACACTCTTTTCTTCTAGCTTATTTTTCTCTTTCTTACTCTTTGTGCTCTTCTTCTTCTTTTTCTTCGGCTTCTCTGCCTTTGTAAAGTGGTCGCTCTCACTCGACACCGACTCCTTTTCTAGTGCTGCCATTTTTTCACTCTTCGCATGTTTCTGGCTACTCTTCGTTTCCTTCATGGCTGCTGCTGGAAAACGCATCTTTTTCTTTGACGAGGGTGTGACGTATCTTTCGTCTAAGTCTTTGGCCTTTTCGTAATCTCTCAAAATCTTCTCCATCTGGCTCAACGATTCAAAATGAAGTCTTTCCAGTTGACGGCGGTTAGCTGGTGTCAGGCCTTTATAGGCCATCTTGACCGGTTGTTTCTGGCTCAGTGGTCGCCTCATGTGACCCAATATTAGTCGAAAACTGGTCAAATATGGGGAAATTTTCTCCCCTTTTCCTTGTGTCCTGCCTCGAAGTTCGTCTATGACGTCGTCATCGTCAACTGTTACCAAATACTCATTTTTGAACGCCCTCTGGAATTACCTCCAAGAATTTATTTCGCGGCGCAACGACCTAAACCAGCTGCTAGCGGTTTTCTGTAGAATGATTGGTAAAGCTTGTAATATTTCTCTCTCTGATAAATCTGAAGAATCTTTACAATCCTTTAATCGTTCCAAGAATTCTTCAGCATTGTCGTCATCCCCGTAGAATTTTAGGTCCCAGTCTTTCAGTGTTTTGATCACCTTGGACCTCCTGCCGGA
This sequence comes from Leptopilina syphax, assembly GCA_032872505.1. Lineage (NCBI taxonomy): Eukaryota > Metazoa > Arthropoda > Insecta > Hymenoptera > Figitidae > Leptopilina > Leptopilina syphax. The sequence goes on from CM065475.1 coordinate 11,225,487, forward strand.
CTTAATTTCTTTACTTCCCCCCCCTACTACTCTGGCTTTGGTTCAGATCGCTCTCAGAATCTGACTCTGTTACGGCATAACCTCACAGTTAAAAAAAAGAAAAGAAAAGAAAAATTATTAAAATTAAAAATTATTTTAATAATCCTATAAAATATTTCTCGCGAGTAAATCTCCCCGAAATTGTTTTTCTTCAATTCCAACCGACTTAAAATGCAAAATGGAGAAACAACATGCATTTTCTCCTTGAAATATTGAATAAAACCTGTTAAAAGTACTTAAATCGGAATGGCAGCTACTTAAAAATAATAATAAACCTTGCGGCAACATTCCCATTTGAAAAACTAAAACGGCGTTATATGTGCACATTTCGCGACAGCGAAATAATCTAAGAAAATTTTGCTGTAATTTTATAATTGTGATTCGCATATTTTGTTGTAAAATTGATATGTTGTCAAAATAACTAAAAAGATATTTAAAATGTTTTATAAAACAAAATAGTAAATGGAATTAAAGGTAAATAAATCAAATAATCCGTAATTATATCGCCTAGACCTACACATCTTCGGATGGCTATGGCAATGCACACGCATACATACGAACTCTTTGGGATGCTAACTGTAGCGACATGCACACAGGCGTACTATGCATAGTACATACCACTCACACATTGTAAGCCTTTACTTGTTGCTTCTTCTCCTTCGTTGCATCCTTCCCTCTTCCCCTGGGCCCTATGTGCTTGCCAAACAAATGCACGTGCGATGATTCAAGCTGGATATTAATTCTTTTTAAAGTACAACGAAATAAATTAAAATTATTTATTTCATAAATTATTTGCAGAATTAAAAATTAAAAGATGTTTCTGGAATTGCCAAAATAATTACAACTGAAACATTATTATGAATATTATTTTGTTGTTACTGATAAATAATTTTAATTAATTATTTATAACAATATAAGCAATAAACAAAAAAAATTTTTTTGTTTGATAAATAAATAAATTTTTTTTCTCTCTTTTTTTTAATTTTCTATAGTTAACGATTGGAATTATTGGAAATAATAATTCTTTAAAAAGTATCATATTTCTGCAAACTACTTTCCGGTCTTACGCCTAGCACAAGATTCCAAAGTCAGCAAAAATCGCATCGACCAATGGGCCTAAAGTTCCTATCCCACTTCCACTCCCACAAACCACCTCTTCTACCCCAAAATCTTCCCCCAGATTTAGAAGCGAGGAGTAAAGGCTTAGAAAGAATTTTCTAAATGCGTAGTACAATTTTCGCCTTGTTAGTCAGCTCCTCGCGGAGGCATAAACGCATTGCCAATTTCCGGGACTCGCTTGTCTGTTAATCGGCCCCTTGTATAAAAAGACCACTACAAGATAGTGTCGGACAGACGAAAATAAATAAAAAGGCAAAAGCTTCACACTAGGAAGCCCGACCCAATTTAATTATTTTTTCGTTCTCTTAAAATTTTAAATACTAATTTTGGATTCGAATCAATAATTAAATCCAACAAAAGTTAAAACTTCAAAATTAATTAAAGGTGTTAATAATAAATTCAGTGCGTGTGTGTGCGTGAAGTTTAGAGTTTTCCCTTTGCATTTGAGTTTTATTCTTGCGTGCATTTGCCTAGGTTACCCGAAATTAAGGCCTAAGCAAATTCGTACAAAGACAATTGAGAATCTTCGCCCGCCGAGCATCTCAAAACTCAGGCGGTAGTAATTAAGAAATTTATGTTTAAATCCGGCCCTGGCAGCTTGATTCCTTCGACGAACCTCCGCAGGCGCGCGGTAGAATTTCTTTTCATCGCTCGACAAGTAAATTTCATATTTCGAAGTTATGATTTCTGGATTTTTCTTCAAATTTTAATAATTTAATAAATAATTATTTTCCGGTTCGTAACAACTCACTCGTAGAGTCATCCAAGATTGATCTTTGGCTCTCCTTTACGGCTTTCTCCGACCTACGCGCTTTATTGCTCCTTCTTCGGCTCCTTTCACTTGTTCGGTCTTCACTCTTACCCTCACTACTTTATCTACAACTCACATGGCTTTCCTCGCTATCGTTGTATTCGATTCTCCTCTCGACCTTCTCTTTCCTACTCTCGTCCACTCGACTCTCTCTTGTCTTTCTCTCTAAGTGACTGGTATCAATCTGTTCTCTTCCCCCTCTACTGCTCGTACTTCCTACCCTCCTATTCTTTTCAAATTCGAAAATCGGCTCTCCATTCTTCGGCACCCTACGATGAGTAACACTAGCGTCACTCACACTATTTCGTCTTGAATGGCTCCTCGGGGTGGGTGTGGGCCTCACTCTGTCATCATTTTGGTGATTGTGTGAGGTCTCGGCTACAAGGGGATTTCTTTGAGGGGATACGAATCTCGATTGCTGGTGGTGAATCAGATGGTGCCCCTCGGCAACTTCGGCCCTACACCGAATACTGGCAGTCCAGTTTCTCAGCACACTCCATGATTTTTCTTATTTCGGGTGACAGACCCAAACGCGCGATTAAATCACGGAGACTTTGGACATTTGGAGCCATTGTGGCTCACGGTGCGCCTGAACTGAATTTGAATCAAAAGTCGTTGCACAACAAAATATCTTTTTGATTTTGAATCAGTAGTGTTCCTGGATTTAAAAAATCCAAAAACTAAAATAATCTACGGAGGACTTTCCGAGGAAAATAGCTTTAAATATTTTCCTATTAGTATTGTATAGAGAATTTCAAATAAATAATATTAATTTATCGAATTTTGTCATTCCTACTGCTCAAAAGTAAAAAAACGTAAGAAAATAACTTTTTCAACTTTGGAAATGATTATCATTATTTCGATTAATATATGAATTTAAACATGTAAGCTATTATAACTACATACAGAACGCAAAAGCTTTACAGAGTAATCTGGATGATTTTCAGAAACTTTGTTTATTTCCCAGGTAGTTTTAAAATCATAGTGCACAGATTCCATAGCCTGTTTGCTGAAAAATCCTAAACCTACCCCTATCATTGCGCAAAACTGTACGACGTGGAAAAAGACAGCATGAACTTTTGGGGTTATATTGACACCTAAATCCACATAACTTTTCTTGAAAGCTTGTATATTCTCAGAGTAATCTTCTCTAAGGTCATTTCCAAAACACGCAGATGTCACTTTCTTGAAGTCATCGAAGACTTTCACGTATTTCATCAACCCTAAATTTTTCTTGCCACGTAGAATGTCTACGTTGTCTAGAAGTTTTTTACATGAATTTCCCTTGAAGGCAGGAGTGCCGTGTGTGATTTCCCGTTAAGCATAACAAGCATCTGCCCAGGCTAAAGTATTCATCACATCAAGCATTTGGTGTAATTCTGGTGGTGGGATTATTTCCAAAAATGCTTTGTCTTCAGTAGTTTTAAAAAGCGGGGGATGAATGCAATTAAAAAAATCTTTTGCTCGCTTTTTCGAGGCTCCTGCAGCTCGCCAGTTTTCATAGTTTTCTAATACATTTTTAGCTGATCTCAATCGCCCACAGACGTAAAGACTATTCTTTTCTGCATAACACCATGTGCATGGAAACGCACTGCTGTGCAACATGATCCCAACCAAAATATTTGCCAACTTTAAATCTGTTGCGATTGTACCATCAAAGGCTAAAATATTCAATTCAGTCCAAAATTGTAACACATTTTCATATTTTTCCTGAGAATTAGAAGCTAATGCTAATATGACCAATTTCTTGACTCCAGAATCCTTAAATATTTTCGCAGCCACTCCTTCATCATATTTTGAGCGCCCAGTCTTGCGCACCATGTCGACATCAGACGTTGCTTGCACTGAAAGACATATCTTTAAGAAACCACCTTATCCATCAATACCCAATTTCAGATGTACTTCTGAAACGTGTCGTTTTTCTTTTATGTGCTGAATAAAAGCAGGAATATTATTACAGTAAACAGCAATATCAGTAGCATCAGAAATTTCATTGCCTTTCACTTTTACAAACTCAAACTGTTTGCAACTAAAATAATCATCCACAGAATGAGCTTTGGCAAGAAGTTTTGATTTTAAACCAGGCTCAACGATTTTTCTGTTGTTTGCAGATACACGCAAAGAAGAAGCAATGCTCGTAATTGTGCGGTTACTTGAATTTAAATCGGTCTTAATATTTACTAAATCATCTGTAGATAATATTGGGCGTTTTAAGGAATGATCCATGATGTTTATGTATCCTACCGCGACATGAAGTTGTGGACCGTGTATTTGCGAAAGAGATAATTTTGAAGCTTTAATATCTTCATTTTCGTTCAATTTTTGTTATATTACAGTCAATACAATTTGACTTTGCGTCTTTGAAGGTGTTTGTAATATACAAGCTGTGAGATTTCTAAATCAAGACTCTGCATTGCAGTTGTGTGACTTTCATGGGCAAACCGGACCGTTCGGTTTTTCATTCATAATATTGCATTTACATAATCTACAAGAATAAAAAACATAAAGAATCATATAAACAAAGGTTGTAATAATAAAAATAATAATACGAGATTGAATTTTAATTAAATAAATATTTTTTTAAATAAAAAAATAAAATTGTTTGTCATTATCAGAGAAACAATACTAAAGGGTCCAATTCTCATTAGAAGACAATTATTTTTCATTGTAAGTAAATATTTTAATGAAAGAAACATTTTATTTAAAAATAATTTTTATGAAACTTTAATTCAATGGAAATATCCTATGGCCGGTTTGCCCCATAGGCCCATTTTGAAAATAAATGTTTGTCAAAAAAACGCTTTGCAAATTCATCAAAGTTTTTAGTGGTAAATATTCCTGAGGTGTGAACCTTCAAAACCCAAGACCTAATATTTGGAAATATTACACGATTTCCTCAGAATTTCCTTAAAAAAGATTCGTAAGTGTAGAAAAAAACTAAATAAAAATTTTTGCTCCCAGCGTTGCACAAACAAAAGTAAGAAATGTCAAATTAAAAAAAAGGTATACTACATATGGTTGTTTCAAATTTCTAAATAGCACTTTTGACAATTTCGCCATTTCGGAGAAATTTCGCCCTGACCCGTTTACCCACCGGGCCGGTTTGCCGCACTCTCCCCTATTATAAAAATTAATCATTTTTCCTTAATTTCTTAATCCTACCAGAAACTTTGTTGGCTTTGCCCTATTTCGCAAACTTTACAATCACATTTTACATTAATTTTTAGCATTGTACATTTCTTCAGTGGTTGAAATATTGACAAATCAGGGGATTTGATTTTAACTTCACCAGATTCAGCTTGATATATGTTTGTTCTGCATGAATTACATAAAGCTGCAGAACAACCGTTCATCATTAACGTAATTGTCGACTAGCTTTTCCATATGACTCTTTAGCTTGTTTTCGATAACAAACATTTTGTTTTGTTTTTTACAACAAAGAAAACATACTTTCCGACGATGTTCATCGTGCGTACAAGCTTTACGTGGCATTTTAGACTTATTATTTTCGACTATTTAAGAAAATATTGACTTAGAAATGCTTGTCATGTCCTTTGATACATGTGTGAACACCGCAACACTTGACAAATGAATTAAAAACTATTTTCTTTTATTTTTTACAACCAAAATATCTTCAGATGCCAAGGCGAGTATTTAAAATTAATTAATTTAATTGTCTTTGCAAGATAACAAAAAAAACCTTGTTCTCAATTTTAAGACTAGCGTTTTACTATAAATTAGAGAAAGAAATTTCTATGGAAATTTCATTTTAACACAGTTTATGACAATAAATTAGTAAATTTTTTAAAAATAAAACATACATACTCGTAGTATATAAGTCATTTATTCTATATTTTAACAATAATATCATCTTTTTCAAAATTTTAAATGTTAATATATCTAAACATACTTTTCTCGAAAAGCCCTCGGCGGATTATTTTAGTTTTTGATTTTTGTTAATCAGGGAACACTACTGATCGTGTTAAGCGCACCGTAGGCTGACGTGATGGTGTGGGGCGATGTCATAACAGTACTTGTTGTCATGCTCATCTGAGCACTCGTTGTGGTGGGGGAAAATGTCGTCATGCTGGCTGTTGTTATGACTGGGGTGGGGGTGTAAAATTTGGGGTGGACGCAACGCTGGTCGGACTGAGTCTACTGTACGATCCTCTATTCTTCGTTCTACTTTCCCTACTCCCTAGGGTTTTCCTGGCACTAATACGCTCGATGACTTGACTTGCCCTGCTGTCTGATTCTTCGTCATCTGCCGGTGACATCTGGCCACCCCGACGATAATTTACAAATGGGAATTTATCAAATTCTGGCTCTGGAAAAGCTTTCATTAATAAAATTTTGTCGGAATTTCCTAAATCATAAATGTCACTAAATGGCACATCTATATCGTCGATTTGGGCTAACCTCATTTCGGCTTGCAGTAGTCTTTCTTTCAAAACTTGTGGCGAACCACTGATACACAATTGGTGTCTCAATAGGTTTGTCACTACTTGGCCAACCTGCATGATATTAATTTTGTTCCATGTTCGGCTTACGCATGATACTTTAATTAATTCGTTCATGCGTCCCTTGTAGTCCTGCATATCGCTCATTACCTTTGCCATTTCAAGGGGAAAAAATTCTAAGTTTGAATAATTTTAAATTTTAAGGGGGGTGCACAATTAGTATATACGGCACTGTACTGTCTTGAAGCAAGGACGTGCCTACTGAAGGAGGGCCCCATTTTAAAAAATTTTTATTTTTCTGGCGGACTGGTGACTCGACTCTCCCTCTATCTCTTCTTATCGTTCTCTCTATATGTGTAGCCGCTATTACTACTACTACTGAGCCACTTTTTCCTGGCGCGCGCAAACTTTCTCTCATCTGTCGAAATTTCAAATATTCCGGCACGTTGTTTCTCTCGACCGTCCGGCGCACTATTTGCAGTCATGTGACTAATTCGAATTTTATTTCTGGTCTAACATGTGCTCGGCATAAAATTTTGGGGAAATTTTTGATTTTGCACAAGTTTGTGGGGAATTTTACTCGAATTTTTCTCACAAAACTGGCTTTTAACAAACAAACAAAAATTTTAATTGTTGAATTCAATTTTTATCACGGCTTGAATTTTTTAAATTTCGCGCGCAAAAATAGCGCCATATTGTTTACACTACTGAGTTTACCAAAGAATCAATAGATGGCGCTACTAAATGTTTGTTAAAATCTATTTTATTAAACATAACCTTAAAATGTATACCTTATTATCTAACGTAATAATAATAAAGGTATTTAATTAAATACAGTATTAATAACATTTCATATATTTATTATACTCAATATACAATGTTTACACTTGTTTTATTTTAAATTTAATATGGTTGTATGGACCACTAATATACTTAAGCCGAAATTGTCCAGAACTAATTGCTTCTTGCATTTGGTCCAAGCATATCGAGTCATCGGTGAACATTGGTACAAATCTTGAAGGTAGGAAGGTATTGAACTTTTTATCCACCTCAACGACGACCTTGACTTCATACCTGGTGTTGACAACCTGGATCTTCGTTATAGGATACTTATGTCCAGGAGTCAGCTCGGAAATCGGCTTCGTAGGTAGGAAAGCATCCATGCGACCAATGGCGTTGATTCTGGTTAGATCCATCTTTTCTTAGAGATAATACTTTGTGAAGTCACAAAACAGAATGACTAAATCGGTTGAGATTATTGAGATTATTTTCTATATTATTTCGTAGTACATTTGACGGTTGTATCAACCGATTTCATAGATTACATACATTTTTCACAGCACAGTTGCTAAAATACGTTTGTGATTTGTACATGTAGATAAACTATCTGCACTTAAACTTTTTAGCGACGGACATTTAAAATCATCTAAATTAAACACATTTAATGTATATTTTTCTAACCATTTTTGTTTTTCTAAACCTTTTACATAAACGGTAGGTGTATCTATTAGTACTTCTTTTATTATAGGTTGTAATTCTTCATAAGATATGTCACCAGCAGCCCAATTGATACCATGATAATTATTTGTAAGCCATCGATTCTCACATTTGTATCTTGCAGGCAATTGACTCCAGGCATATGGCGGCTCGAAGAGGTAGACCAATGGATGATCATCTTGTTGAAGTGGTAGAACCGCCAACTCTTTAATGACAAACTCGTTGTATGGTCTCTTGAAGCACTGAATATCTACGACGTACGCTATGGTGTCGGAAGTAGAATAATGGCTAAAGCCTTAGAAAGACGCTCTCTTTATAGCTTTTCCTCCACCACTCCAAATACCCCCACTACCGATGTCGTCTATGATTGGTCATTATTTCTACCAATTACGTTACTTTTTTAACAACGTCTATGATTGTCCATTATTTCCACCAATCACGTTACTTTTTTAACAACGCCGCTGATTGGTGTATACTGTATAATGCGGTCGTGAATTATAAGGCAATATGCAGCTGTATTGGCTGGAAAATTTACACTTGCTTCAAATTCCAATCGTACATCTACAGATGCTTACTTTAGAAATTTGTTTTGTTTTGAGCAATCAATAACAGCCAATGGCGCATAATCTTTAAAGTTATTTCTAGTTAATAAAGGTTAAGATTCTTTTCTATAGTAGAATGGTTGAAAATTACAATACATTTCATATAGTATGGAAAATTTGTTTTGAGTAAAATTTAAATTTAAATCTCCATAAGGATAGAACTGTGAGTTTAAGAAAAGTTTAACATTGAGAAGATTACAGGTATCAAATAAATTTGCATACCTTCCTTGATCTTCTTTTCGATTTGTTTAAAAACCAAGAATAACATATCCAGGTTTTTTAACTTGTGTTGAAGTTTTTACAGTCCACACGTGCTTTTGAGTGGCAGGAATCATAGGATACTCATACAAATCCAATAATCTAAAACTCATTGTTATAAGTGAGTCTTTTTTAATAAATTTTAATAATTCAATTTTTTTGGCGATCATTTACCATTAAACATGGAATCAAACATTCAACTTTATTAATTATAATTTTAAATTCTTCACGCTCAGCTGCTCCAATGTTTACTACAGCATTAAGATCAGTACGAGATCTTGTTAAAATAAGTTCATGTTTTGCATTTACAACAATCTTTCGATAGTATTCAGCAACACCAATAATCATACTTAGTGGAATATATACATCAAAAATCCAGCATCATTTGTTACTCTACTATCATCATCATAAGGTATATAACCAGCATTTTCAGAGTAAATTATTTGATTAGGTGTTTGAGAAATTAGATTCTTCATTGTGGTTGTAATACCAACATTTTTAGAGCGATCAATTTCAACAACATTTTATTCATAACGAATCTCATTAAACAGGTAGGAAATACCATTGCTAATTAACTTTGTATTAGTTAAAAGCGTATTGTTTGGCTTAACAATTCTGCCAGTGACGTGTAGAGTACTTTTAGAGGAAAGAATGTACAAGTCTTGATGTTGAACTGCAATTCGAATCTCGTCACTGTTATTAAATGCTGATGACACGTATGGTTGATGTGCATGAATCTCATAATGTGCCACAGAATTATCAAATTTAACTGGACTTAGAATGTTTGAAATTTCTTCCATTTTTGTTACAACAACAAATAAAAAGTATGTGAAAAATCAATTTTTTTCCTTGTTTTCTAGATAAACTCTTAGGCTGAGCTGCTTCAGAAATAGTATGTTCTGAGATGTTAGTCTCTTGCGAACTGATTGAGAAATGAATGACTTCTGACATAGCAACTCTTTTATATAGCTTCCACCAGTTTTTCTATGAAATACAATTCCCATTACGTTGATTTAACGTGTTAAATCCTCCCCGATTGGAAGGTAAATGACGTGAGATGGAACTTCCACAATCTTATATCCAGCTGGTACAATTGGAAAAAATTCGTGAATTGTGTGTACCTTTTTATTATTTATGTATGCACCAGTAGTAATGTTACATTCAATTCTAATAGCATTTACCTTAAGAATGGCTACTGGTACATCTTACGTATGAGGCTTATTAGCTGTCAATATTCGTGGAGTAAATCCTAATAATTTACCAATTGAATCGTTTTGTTCAAAACTCACTTCAAGGCTGCTTGTTATTTCACTACGTAAAGTATTATTGTTAGGTTTGATTCTTACAATTTCAGATCCATTTTTAATAGAGTTTTGAATATATTTTTCAATATCTTCAATTTCATAGCTTCCAGGGGGTATAGTAATCACTTTATCACCAATATAAAATTTATTTTTACCTTGATCAATATTAGGAATTGAATTGAAGGTTAGTAATTCAACTAAGCCAAGTACATAATTTTTGTTGGATAATAATTCTATCGGAGGAAAATATTCTGCCTCCAGGACAGATGAATTGCCTGAGATAGTCAAAGTAAAAGATTCTTCCATGTTGATGACTTTTTATAAACTGATTAGGTGGAATGACTTACAATCACTTATATAGAATATATTTCTGAGTTATTTTAAGCTGTCCACATAAGAACTTTAGACATAAATGACCACAATTAAAGCTATTATAATCTTGATAATTTTGATGATTATACTGTATTAAAGTATTGTAACCTAAGTAATTGACAAGTTCATAGGGTGGTTGAAGCTTACCAAAACTATCAAAGTATACTGCTTTATTAACTTTTTTATATGCAACCCAATAAGTTCCAGAACCATCTTTATCATCTAAATTAATAATGGCGGATTCATTTTTTCGAGAACCTCTTATAGGTAGTTCATTTCGCATAAAAACTCCTCGAAAATGGGAAACTTTAATTTCTTTAGCATATTTAAGTAAATCTAGATCTGTAAGTGCTCGTTGAGGTAGCTTTAAATTTTTTTTGTACATCGTCTTTTAATACCTTGTCTTTTAACGTATGGTTTCAAATGAAGTCCCAAACCTTGTCGGTATGGTTTTAAATGTAGACCTTTACCAAGTGTCACTGCTTCCAACTCTCTATTATGACGCTGAGCTTCCTTCAACTGCTCTTTTGCTGCACTTGCATTATTAACAGCTTTTGCTACACCAGCAGCTCCCCCAGTAAGCGCTCCAAGTGCACTTAGACCATCAAAAATGGGAATCAATGGTAACAGACCACCAACTTTTGATGGTACAGGTAGAATACGAGGTGTTAAAACCTTTTTTCTACCACCTGCTTTCCTTACAGCTTTTCGAGCTGTTTCAATAGTTGACTTTATTGTTGATCGAGCATCATTACCGGGAATTATTGATTTTCTTGCAGCATCAACAATTTTTCTAAGATTTGCTCGTTTTTTTGATTTTATCTTCTTTACTCGTTTCTTTGACTTTGTCTTCTTCTTCTTTACTCCCATTCCAAATTTTGATTTTGCTTTCATAGCGTTTGTTATTGCGTAAGCTGCAGCTCTTTCACTATATCGTGCGTCTAGAGCAAATACACGTTGCCACGCTTTGTCAGCTAATACTCTATCAGCAGCGTTTCTTTCTTCAACATTTTCTCGATTTTTCGAGTAAGCAATATCGTGCTCTTTACAAGCGGTGTCTAATGGATTAACACCTGGATCACCTCGGTCTAGACGTTTTGCTAACTTTGTGCCCGGTCCACAATATTGATAACCCGGCAAATGTAATTCAAATGGTAACTTGTTTATAAGTTTAATTATTAAACCTTTTCCTCGAGAGCGATGATGTATAATCATTCCTTACTCTGTGAAAGTTAAAATTAGAATGACTTGTGAGCTATATAAGCGCTGTATTTATACCTTTAGCGGTAGTGTAAATCAGGATGCGGTTCAAGGAACAACTTCACAAACTACCAGTCGTCAATCTAGACTCGATTGTTGAACAACAAGAGAAGAAAGTGAAGCGTCATGGTAGTTTATTTTCCGGTAGTATTCGAGCTATTTTTTGTAGACCATCAAATTGTGGAAAGACAAATGTTCTAGTTTCTTTAATTTTACATCCTAATGGTCTTAGATTTGATAATATTTACTTGTACTCAAAGTCTTTACATCAACCCAAGTATAAATTCTTGAAACAAGTTGTAAGTAATGTTGAAGGAGTAGAGTATTTACCATTTAGTGAGCATGAAAAAGTCATTACTCCTAAAGATGCAAAACGGAATTCAATATTCATATTTGATGATATTGCTTGTGAGAAGCAAGATAATGTAAGGGCATTTTTTGCATGGGTAGACATGTTGACGTTGATTCTTTTTATCTTTGTCAAACATATGCCCGCATTCCTAAACATTTAGTACGTGATAATGTTAATTTACTAGTTCTTTTTTGTCAAGATGAGAAAAATTTAAGGCATGTTTATAATGAACACGTTAATACTGACATGACATTTAATCAATTTCGAGAACTATGTGCCACATGTTGGAATTCAGACAAGTATGGCTTTGTAGTAATTGATAAGGATTCTGATTTAAATGATGGAAGATATAGGAAAGGATTTGATAGCTTTGTAACACTATAAATGTAAGATCATCCCTAAAATATTGTTAGTTCAATATGAAACCTTGTAATAATAACATGTTTCATAAAGAAAAAGAATATCTTCATTAAATTGCTAAAGCTAGTGAGGCAATTAGGCGAAAACATCGTATGTTTAAATTAGGAAAAAAAGAAGCTGAAAATGTGCTGACTGAAACATTTAAACCGATAGTTTAACCCTTACAGAAAATTATCAACTTAACAGACAGTGAACATAAAAATTTTAAGACCAAAAATGTTAAGATTGAAAAGAAAGAGCAGAAGGATGATGATAGCATAAACTATGAAAGTGAAACTGAAAAATTTCCAGATGATGATAAAATAAGTAATAAATTTCTATACTTATTAAATCATAATAGAAAGCAATGTTTAGATTCAACATACGGCATACGTAAGCTAAGTGATGGATCACTTATGATTGGTGATTCACCAATAACTCTTGAAGATCAGTTTGTTAAAATTGGTGATAAACGATATTTTCAAACACCTAGATTACTTGAACTTTTATTCAAAAGTAAACCTACCAGATCGTTTATAAGTGAAGCTGATAAAAGAAACTATAAAGAGATTCTGATTGCTACTAATGCACACAAAAAGAAGTATAGTTCCTTTGAATCTATACGCACGGATAAGACTTACAAGTATTTGAATTTTATATCTCAATTCTTCCCTCGAACACCTACCAAACAGCCATCTGTAAGCGGTAGTTTATTACCTAAATTTATGATTACAAACAGAAATTTTCAACGAAAATATATCTATTGGGATGATCCGAATGAGTTGGTTGACCGTCTTAGACTATTAATGGCTTCTCAAGATGCTGGAAATCCTAGTCACAATAATGAAATCATGTCTATCATTGAGAAACTACGTGAAGCTAAAACTATATATTAAGATGTGTTTTAGCAAATATCATTCATTTCAACAATGAGCATTGACGTGTTCGAAAATCCTCTCAATCAAAGAGGAACAGCAAGACGAGGGCCTCCTGGAGTTGGTTTTAAACTTAATTCTCAAGGTAACTTTGACGTTGAAGAAAGAAAACTCTCTAATCTTGCTAACGCTGAAGACGAAACCACGCTGTCAATTTAAAACTTGTACGACATATGATAAAACACGAAGTGCGTTTATTGTATGAAGCTAGTGCCTCACTTAGATCAGAGGTGGACAATAACAACTTATTTCTAAAAGTTCTTGAAGACTCTATTACAGAAAAAATAAAAAATTTTGAAAAAGATTTAAATCAAGACTTATCTTTTCGAACAGCTGAAATTATTAGTGAATTGGATACTCGCTTAAGTGCTCTTGAGAATAAACAACAAAAAATTAACAGTAGTGAATGAACTTCATACCCAGGCTAGAAAAAATTATCCTCGACGGCGAGTTGAAATGCGTGATATTGATGAGACATGGCAAGCAGATTTAGTAGAAATGATACCTTATTCAAGAATAAATAAAGGTTTGAAGTATTTACTAACAGTTATAGACATATTTTCGAAATATGCTTGGGCTGTTCCAGTAAAAAGTAAAAGTGGAAAAGATGTTTCTCATGCAATGCAATCTATATTTGCTAAAAAACGCATACCAAAAAACTTGCATATTGACAAAGGAAAAGAGTTCTATAACTCACAATTTGAAGAATTAATAAGAAAGCATAAAATAAATTTTTACTCAACATACAGTAATATGAAGGCTTCCATTGTTGAACGGTTTAATCAAACATTAAAAAGAAAAATGTGGATGCAATTTAGTTTACGAGGAAATTACAAGTGGTATGATATATTGCCTACTCTTATTTCCAACTACAATGATACCAAACATAGAACAATTGGAATGAAACCTAAAGATGTTACTTCAGAAGACGTTGAAATTTTAAAAGAACGATTTATGAAGTTGAGAAAAATTCTTTTGAGACGACCAAAGTATAAAATTAGCTCAAGGATTACCAGGACCAACCCATCAGCGGAGGATTTTATGAAGAGGAACTTCTTAAAGTAAAATATTCAGATATTTATCTTGTGGAAAAATTTTCAAAACACGTGGAAACAAAGTTCTTGTCAAATGGCTTGGCTTTGATAATTCTCACAATACGTGGGAAGATAAAGCAAATGTATAATCTATTATTCGCAAATCGTCCCCAGTAACTTAACGCAAATGTCAATCAACCACCAAATTAATAAAAGATTAATGTTAGCGTAGAACCTCTCTATAAATCAAAACTACTTCCAACAACAGACCTTTACACTGCCAGTGCCAAATTTAATTTACATTAAATCAGTAATGAATCAATAATGAATCAATAATGAATCAATAATGAATCAATAATGAATCAATAATGAATCAATAATGAATCAATAATGAATCAATAATGAATCAACAATGAATCAATAATGAATTAACAATGAATCATTATTAAATAAGTTGGCACAGGCATTGAGAAGGTCTGTTGTTGGAAGTTATTTTGATTTATAAAGAGATTCTACGCTAACATTTATCTTTGATTGCTTTGCTGGTTGATTGGAATTTGCGTTAAGTTACTAGGGGCGATTTGCACATTTAAATTATATAAGTTTTAATCGTATGTTATTATGTATATATGAAAGAATTTTTTTAATAAAAAACACATGGAAATTGTATACAATTGTATTATTTATTAACAAACCTTTTATTTTTTTACAATCATATTTTACAAAATCATTTGTCGATTGTGGGAATCTTATAATGACCCCATGGAAGAGTGTCAGTACTCTGGGGTAACAAGTACCGTTTATCATCATGCGGACTTAAGGCTACTTTAACTTGTTTGACTGTCTCTAAATTATGTAACCGTGACCTTTTCTTGTACTGCGTTCTGGTCTGAATTTTAAAATTGTTAAGGCATTGTACATAGTCATCAAATTTTATTGTCTTTTTGACGACTCCTGCTTTAATACCTTTTGCTTTCTTAACGAAATCCTCACCTTCAACGCGTATGCTATACATTTTACTCCGCAAGCCAACAAATTCGGTAACAGTTTTACCATTACATTCGTCCTTCATAAGGCCGAGCACTTTTTTGTTGACTTGCGGCATGTCATACGCGTTGTCTGCGGGAAAATCAGATGTGTCAAACTTGTCAATGTCGTCTTTCATGTCTTTGTATATGTCTTGACATTTCACTTCGTACACTAGACTGTCTGTGTCCGTGTACAACAGTTTACATGCTCCACCATATTTCTGGAGCATGTAACTGTAGTGAAAGTCATAGACTAGCGTTTTCGAGATATCCAACACACTTAAACCCACATAAATCGGTTTATTGAGTAGGATCTCAGTCTTGCGCAGTTCGATGGCCACAAGGTCCTCATCAATGATCGCTCGACTGTGGAAATTGGGTCGAGAGATGAGGGCTTCGGCACCATACCGACCGTACCAGTGTGTAACCAACTTAATGTCAACATGCTTGCGAACATTTTCCATGGTCTTGCCATACACTGCATTATTCATTAATTTGAATAAATTCTTATCGAATTCATTTTTTGCAGTGGTTCGCATGGTAGTGTTATAATCTATGTAGCCTGTTTTAACCCATTAACGCCTGAATGCACTGAATTTTTAGTCTGACTTCAAACTTAAGTATTTCTTAATAAAAATACTATTTTCTTTTCAGACAAAATTTTTTTTTATGTATTGGAGTGTCCTCTATCTGAATATCATGTTTAAAAATTATTACAAAATTGTTTAACAATATTTTTTTGCATATAATTAAAAAATTACACAATTTTTTAATGATTTTTTTTTTTAAATCTTAAATTTAAATGTCAAAAAATTTTTTTTAACGGTTCACATTTCCATAAATCGTGCACTCGAATGTTACACTTTCCAAATATATATCGTCCTTTTGTAAATAAACTTTTGATTTTTCAAAATGGCGCCTAAAAACTCAAAAATTTATGAAAATTTAAAATTTATTGTCCGATGTACAATTTTTTTTTAAATTTGGCTTGAAAATGCTCACTCGCGGGTTTTTGGGGTCGCTGATTACGAATCTGAAATTACTTTTTGAAAATTCAAAATGGCGGATCCAATATGGCGGACAAAATTTTCAAAAATTAGTCGGATTCTCTTCAAAATCCTTACTCGGGGGTTTTCGGGGTCGCTGATTACGAATATGAAATTACTTTTTGAAAATTCAAAATGGCGGATCCAATATGTCGGACAAAATTTTCAAAAATCAGTCGGATTCTCTTCAAAATCCTTACTCGGGGGTTTTCAGGGTCGCTGATTACGAATCTGAAATTACTTTTTAAAAATTCAAAATGGCGGATCCAATATGGCGGAAAAAATTTTCAAAAATCAGTCGGATTCTCTTCAAAATCTTTACTCGGGGGTTTTCGAGGTCGCTGATTACGAATCTGATATTACTTTTTCAAAATTCAAAATGGCATATCTCATACAACGGGTAAAGAAGGTTAAATTTTATTTAATCCTTTTGAAAATGCTTACTCAAGGGTTTTTAAGGACACTTTATTTAAATATCTTTAATTATTTTGAACATCTTTAGCCACCAGTTGCTAAACTGATGTTTCCAATTCTCACCGCGTGGAGGTAGATGAACAACGAGAATCTTATTTTTTTTAAATTTTGTTTTTAATTTTTTTTTTGCTTATGACCAGTATTGTAGTCGCGTGTTGCCAATCATCAGATCAAAAAAATGGACTTGGGTGATATTTGAGCGCTTAATTCAATCATCAATAACGAATGCGGTAATTTTACACAACACTGTAAACAGCGAATCGAAAAAAATTGGGATAAAAGAGTTTTCTATAAGCATTAGCAAAAGTTATCTGATAAACAAAAAGTGCACAAATCCTGTTGTGGAAAGAAACGAATCACAAAAATATTGCTCAACAAATAAATGTTCAATAAGAACACGAAAATCTTGCCGCACCTGTCTTCAATATTTTTGTGAAAAATGTTTTAAACAGGCACACGGAGTGTAGAGAAGCAATAAGAATAAAAAAGTTGGACAACTATAATTTTAATATAATATATTAATTTATAAAATAAAAAAAATTTTAAATCCAAAAAAAATTAAAAATTAAAAAAGCAAAAAAAAATTTTTTTAAAAAATTTAAAAAAAAATAAGATTTTCGTTGTTCATCTACCTCCACGTGGTGAGAATTGGAAACATCAGTTTGGCAACTGGTGGCTAAAGATGTTCAAAATAATTAAAGATATTCAAATAAAGTGTCCTTAAAAACCCTTGAGTAAGCATTTTCAAAAGGATTAAATAAAATTTAACCTTCTTTACCCGTTATATGGGATATGCCATTTTGAATTTTGAAAAAGTAATATCAGATTCGTAATCAGCGACCTCGAAAACCCCCGAGTAAGGATTTTAAAGTGAATCCGACTGATTTTTGAAAATTTTTTCCGCCATATTGGATCCGCCATTTTGAATTTTCGAAAAGTAATTTCATATTCGTAATCAGCGACCCCGAAAACTCCCGAGTAAGGATTTTGAAGAGAATCCGACTAATTTTTGAAAATTTTGTCCGCCATATTGGATCCGCCATTTTGAATTTTCAAAAAGTAATTTCAAATTCGTAATCAGCGACCCGAAAAACCCGCAAGTAAGCATTTTCAAGACAAATTTAAAAAAAATGTACATCGGACAATAAATTTTAAATTTTCTTAAATTTTTGAGTTTTTAGGCGCCATTTTGAAAAATCAAAAGTTTATTTACAAAAGGACGATATATATTTGGAAAGTGTAACAATCGAGTGCACGATTTATGGAAATGTGAACCGTTAAAAAAATTTTTTTGACATTTAAATTTAAGATTTAAAAAAAAAAATCATTAAAAAATTGTGCAATTTTTTAATTATATGCAAAAAAATATTGTTAAACAATTTTGTAATAATTTTTAAACTTGATATTCAGATAGAGGACACTCCAATACATAAAAAAAATTTTGTCCGAAAAGAAAATAGTATGTTTATTAAGAAATACTTAAGTTTGAAGTCAGACTAAAAATTCAGTGCATTCAGGCGTTAATGGGTTAATGCACGATAGTGTATAACATACTTCTCTTTAGGCAGGAGAGATGTAAGTAATTTCTCCTGCTTGGACCTAGGGGGTTTTGCATTAGTTGCGCAAAAAGGCATGTCCTTATGCACAGGTGGCTGGAAGGAAAAAAAAGTTTACCTACGATGCCCCTTCAAGTCAATGGTATCAGGTGATTCCATAGCATCTCCTGAGTCGAAAAAAACTTGACCTAAAATCATAGCTGTTCATTTGCGATAGAATTGACCCTTTTAAGAGACGATTCGGGAAATTATTAAAGAATATTTTTTGAAATGATTAAAAATGGTTATAAAAAATAAAATTAAATATATAAAAATATATATTATTGATATAATATATAATATTCACTTAAATAATAAAATTAATTAAAATTATAAAAAAAAATTATATAAAATAAGCAAAATAATTATTTAAAAAACTATTAAAAAAGTTTATATATTGTTTTTTTGCTTCTTAATTTCTGTAAAACGTATTAAAAAATAGATAAAGTAAACTCAAGAAATATGTATTTAACACAATATACATTTATCATAATAAAATACCATTAATGACATTTTTGTTATGATCACAGAATTTTTAAATGTGCTTAGAAGAAAAGTCCACTACAGCTTCCTTCAATTTTACAGGATAATTAGGATCTCTAATATTATTCAACTTTCTCCGATTCCAAAACTTTAAAAACTCGCGATGGATTGATTCTCCAGCTTGTTCGGACCAAATGCCAAATCCTTCCTCTTGTTCCAAATACTCTAGAGATTCCTCAATATGGTTTAGGCAAACGTGAATTTTTAATGATTCACTTACATTTGTAGCCGCGAGAGATTTTTTAAAGTCAGTTATATACACATACAAATCACCGCCAAGCCTCTTATTCGAAAAACAATCATGCACTATCTTATCAAGTGCTTTGAAAGCTGACACATATGGAACCAAAGTTAGCGGACCACCTGGAACATGATCGCATATTTTAGGATCCATTAAAAAGTCAGGTTCTTTTAACAACTTCCTACAGGCATTTCCTTCAAAAGATTCCCTGTGATAGCTTTTAGATATTAATTTTAGATGTTGCGGCCACATTAAGGCTTTTTCTTTTCCCAAAAGAGGCACTAGACAATTCCAAAAAATGTGATTAACACAGCCTTGTAAAACGTGCAATTCCGGCATTACGCATTTTTCAATGACAGGCATGTGATCTTCCTCTTCAAACAATGGAACGTTGACCGTGCTGTGGCTTGTTTTGGACTTTTTCTTATCACTTCCGAGAGATATAAATGTTTTATAATCTTGTCTCAAATCGCCGTAAGTTTTTAACTCAAGATCCTCTTCATCGTTTTCCAGTTCAGACCGAGTTTTCAATTTCTCTAAAGATATGAAGCAATAAGGACAAGGGAAGCAACGCTTGCAGTTTGCTGTCCATTAATGATCAGAAGCAATTTAAAATCTGCTACGAACTTGAATGGAATGTCATTGATATTTATCAAGTTGAACAGTTTTTTGACATTTTCATAACTTTGCTTTATCTGAGGCACAATGCAGAGCATAATTAATTTGTGTACACTGGTTAATTTATCAGTCTTGAATTTCTTTACAGGAACATTATCGGAAGCTAAATTTGAATCAGAAGCGTAACATTCTGGGAGAATAGTCATACAGACTTTAAAAAATCCTTGTCCACCATCTGCCATTACTTTAATCACGTAGTTACCAACTAAATTTCTTCTCTGTATTACTTCTTCCAGTATCTATTTATTTATTTATTTAAGTCTAAGCCCTCAATCACAAGGATCATTAATGGGCAATACAAACAAAATAATAAACTATTAATTATAAAACACAATTATCATGTTGAATAATGAAACAAAAATAAAGTTTTTGAAAGTACGAAGTTTGAGATACAGTAAAATTATGGTGTGTCCGAATGTAAACATGTTAGTTGATTAACAATTACTGAAATCGCAGATGTGAAGATATCTATATCAATTGAAGAGTTTCTATAAAAAAAGTTAATAGTCTCTGTGACATTATACATAGGCGCATGAAAACTTGTATACGAAGAAGGTAGAACATTAAGAAAAGGTTGATAGTGTCTACTATTAAATCTCGGAATTTTAAAGTTTAAAAAAGATAACAATTCTGGACAGTCAATAGAGTTATTTATAAGATTAGTTATAAACTTGAACTTAGTAATACTACTACGTTGGTCAAGTGTAAGAACATTATGTTCTTTACAAAGAAAAGGATAATCAGAGCCTTGAGGAGGATAATTATTAGTTTTAAGTAAAGTACAATATTTAAGAAAACGTTTTTGAATTTTTTCTAAGAGAAGCAAATCTTTTTTAAAATGTGGTTCCCAAACGAGCCAAGCATATTTAATTTTACTTCTAACAAAAAGGTTGAATAAAATATTCAAAACTTTAATATTCTTGAAATTGCGAGTGTTTCTAAAAAGATTGCTTAAGGCCCTAGATGCAGAGCTGTAAACATCCAAAATATGATCATTAAAATTTAAATTATGTGAGAAAATTACCCTACGGTCTCGAATTGATTGTTTGCGAGGTATTGTCGTCCCTTGAATTGTGTAGTCAGAAATTATTGGTGATAAATTTGATTTAAAATAAGATATAACACAACATTTAAGTGGATCAACTAAAATCTTATTGAATGTGCACCAATCTGACAAAGTATCAAGATTTTTTTGCAAAAGTTCAACATCACTTAATGAACAAATCCTAGCAAAGATTTTAAAGTCATCAACAAACAACAATTTCCCAACATCGAGAGTGTCCACAACGTCATTAATATAAATTGTAAATAAAACTGTACCTAAAACAGACACTTGTGGCACGCCCGACGTTGAGAGAAACGGCTTAGATGAAAATCCCTCACAACTTAAGAAATTTGTTCTATTAGTTAAATAAGAATTTAGAGTTTTGATTAAGTTAGAAGAGATTTCCAGACGAGATAATTTGTCAAACAAAATAGAATGGTCAACTTTGTCAAACGCCTTAGAAAAGTCAGTGTAGATAACGTCAACTTGATTGTTAGTTTCAAAAGTGTCATTAATAAATTGCGTAATTGATATAAAATTTGTAACTGTAGATCTTTTTGCTACACCACCATGCTGAGCCGTTGACAATTGTGTTGACAATGCAGAAGTTATTTGTGTAGCAATGGATTTCTCAAAAATCTTAGCAAAATTAGTAATCACAGATATAGGACGATAACTGCAAACACTGTCAACCTTCCCTGATTTAAAAACAGGAACAACTTTTGTTGTTTTCCAACAATCAGGAAAATAACCAGTTTTTAGAATATTGTTAAATATAGTACATAAAGAATCACAAATAAAGGGACGACAATCCTTTAATAAAAACGCAGGAATATCATCAACCCTAGATGTAAAAGTAGATTTCAAAGACTTAATAGCACTATTAACATTTGCGGGAGATAATTAAAAATCAATGGAAGATGATGTGGATGAAAGTACAAAGGGATTAGGGTTCACGTGTGAAACAAGATCCAAATGGTACACAGAGGAAAAAAGATCAGCAAAACCATCAACAACTTCTTGAAAACCATTGAGATTTTTATCATTTAATTTCATTATCTCGGGTATACGAGATTTATGTTTGTTATTTTTTATTTGTTTCCAAAATTGCTTAGGATTTAAGAATATTTGATTCTCAAGGGTTGTTTGATGCTTAATGAAAGCTGTGTGAATTTTACTTTTTAAATTTAAACTAAAAGAATGTAACTGCAATTTTAAATAGTCACAATGATTTTGACGATAACGTGTTAACAAGGTCCGTTTTAATTTTATATCACTTATAATATCCCCTGTGAACCATGGAGGATATTGTCTCTTACGAGTTTTTGAATTTGGATCGAAAATAGGGACATGTTTATGTATTAAGTCCTTGAAAATTTCAGTAAGCCGCAGTGATTGAGACTCTATATTTGTCTCAATAAAAATGTCATTTTGATTAAATGAAAGAAATTCTAAATAAAGAGATTCATAGTTTCCTCGTCTAAAATTTAAACTATTAGAAGGAAAAGACAATATACTTGAGCTTGATACCACATGAAAAATAAAAGAAAGGGGTGGATGATAATTGTCAGGATTGACCATAGGAAAAATAGCTCTAGTAATGTTTAAAGCAATTGGAGAAAAAATAAAATCAAGTATCTGTCCAAAATTGTTTTTGACATTATTATATTGTGCTAAGTTAAAAGTACGAGCAAAACTTAAAAGTGATTCTGACTTAATGTTGCGATGGTAAAATTCAGTAGAGTTAGATTTTTTTAAGTGTTACGAATAGGATTTAATTTAATAAAAGTAAAATAGATAAATTATTTTATTATCAATTTAAATCTGTCGTGATAACGAAAAATGCTCTTCAGCAAATTAAATAAATTTGAATAGGTAGGGGACTTTTCCACTCTCACAATTATTGATATCAATTGTGTAGTTACAATTAATAAGAATAGAAATTATTGGTTAAATTAATATTTATTTAATTATCAGATTTACATATATTTTATAAACCTTTAATTTTCCAATTTATAAATGTTCTGGGATTAAAATATAAATTATAATAAAAAAAAGAATGTGAATATTCTTTTTAGTAAAATCTCATGAAATCAACTTATGAAAATTTACGTATTTCTTTGAAAATTGATTTGTGTATATGAGTGTAATGTGAAATTATTTACTCACTTTTAATCGTTATGTTTGCTTCTTTTATTTGTATTTATATTGCAGCAATCTTCCTTTTCTCTTATTTGTATTTAGTCTCAAGCTTGATATTCTTTTAAAGTGGACTTAGTCTCAATGCAATATTTCTGTTTTACAATAAATGGGGACTACGCCCTTTAATTCACAAAAGGATAAAAATTCTTTAGTCTTTATGACTCACAATGTATATAACATTCAGGTACTTTGCCTGAATTAAACTGCCCAGATTTTCCTTTGTCAAGTCTTTTTATTGATTGACAATTTTGGTGGGGAAAATCCTCAATGCAGTTTATTGCACTTAGTTATTACTAAGCGAAATTCTGACGACTTGCAGAATTTGGTACTTGCGAAATTTAGATTTTGACCACTTCGTTGTTGTGCAATAATTTACAAATAATTGAAAGAAATCTTGCCTTGCGATATTAACTTAAAAAGGAAAAATGTGCTTTGCTTAATTTAATTGTGCTAATTACCCGATTAAAAGTGGGTTGTTCAGAGTTTTGCTTAATGTTGGAATTTATTGGTGTTACTAATAAATATGTATTTTTGTGTAAGAACGATAATTGTGTTTTTAGGTTACAAGACAAAATTATGAAATGGATTCTATATAATTCAATTAAACTACGTTGTTTCTATGTAAATATAAAGGTTACGAAGTCATACGTAACAACTGCCCCCCTTTTAGTTTTGGCTGACGTCCCTTGTCAGCTGCTGGAGTTGTGTTTTGATGGTGTGTTCCTTGGTGCAAATCTTCTTGTTGTAGAGGTATTTAACTCTTTCGAGTTTTACAAATATTCCTCTTGATATAATTTTTTTTACATAATTCTCTGAAAGGTAAGTATTTCATTAAAAACAAAATATAGTTTTTCTCTGATCTTTGTGATTGAAATATATCAGTTTTCGAATTTGTGGAAACATAGATAAACCATCAATTTTATGTTCGGTTTATCATCAGTTTTGAATGTTTTAATAAACAATATTTCCCATTTAAAAAAAAAAATGTTAACATTTCTAATAAAATAAAAACAACTGTTCATCATTTTTAGAGAGAGAAAAAAAAATCGTTTCCTCTTTTAGTTTTTTTTAAGATTTTTAAATGAATGAAGTTTGCTTTTGTTTTATTAATAATAATAATAATAATAATAATAATAATAATAATAATAATAATAATAATAATAATAATAATAATAATAATAATAATAATAATAATAATAATAATAATAGTCTGGAATTTTATCGTTGTTCATTGATGAGTAATTTTTGTATTTTAGATCACTAATATCGAGCATGGTAGAAGAAAAAAAAATGTGTTTGAATATGTGATTTTTAAACTTGTTTTTTTTTAAATTGAGTTACTGAAAACATAAAAATTTTCTTTAATTACTGATATATTATTGCATTTTTTTTTTTTACCAAGCTAGATATTATTTGCCTTGTTTCGGTGTACAATCATGTTTCTTTCTAAAAAAGTTTTAAATAATTTAATTGATGATGTCTGATTTTTTTTTATTTTTAATGCAAAAATAAAAATGATTATAAATTATTATTCCTGTTACAAATGTTTCGTATTTTAAAACGCAGATTACATAGAATTGATCTTTTATAATTAAATGATATCATAATGTCAAAAATTTAAATTACTGTAACAAGTTGTTCAAATTTTAGTCCAATTTTTAATTCGTCTTTTTGTTTGTAAAGAATTGTTCATTTTCTGAGGATGTTTTGTGCTTTTTAAAAAGATTTGTTGTGTCGATTACAAAGTTTTATTTGTTATTTGATCTATACTTTTTATATTTTAAGACGAAAAACAAGTTGTAAGTTATTTCATGCTTTTTTCTTGTTTTGAAGAATTAGAAAATTGTTTTTATATTGAATAATCCAAATTTTTGGTACATCTACATGAAATGACTTTTACAAAATAACCTATGTGTCACTAATTTTGATTTGATTTAATAACAATGTCATGAATTTTAATTTATATAAAAAAATTTTTTTTTTTGATAAAAAAAATATGCTAAATTTATTAAAGTTACATTCATGAAATTCTGAATAAGTTAATTGAAAACGGAAACGTAAACATAGTTCTATGATTCGTGTCGGTTCTGAATATTCTAAAATTTTAAAGAAATAATGTTAATTCTTTTTTTATCTGACATTGTTTCTTTAAGAAAAGTTTTTGCACAAAATCATTAAAAGACAAAGATGACAAACAAAAATTAATAGAATTTATGCCTATATTGTGCATAAAAAATGAAAATTTCCGGTTTTCTGACCACAAACCCCTCTTTTAGTCGCTGTCGTCCCTTGACAGCTTTATAGGTTGACTAATAGAGAAACTTCTTAAATAGAGGCAAATTTGAATTAAGTTTTGTTTAATGGTTTTATCTTTACTTTCTTTTTTTAGGAGGATTATATTGTGAATAAAATTAATTTGCTTTTATTTAGTGTTTCTTATAGTATACTTATAGTGTACTCAAACAAATGTTTGAAAAAATGGTTAACATCCATAGATTGAAATTATGTTTAAAGAATTGTTGATTGTTAACTTATTAAATTAAATGACTAAATTAGATAAAAAAAACTTGGATTTCTATATATAGTTAAAATTGATAATTAAGTATTTTTGTGTCGGTATATTATGTATGCTGTAGTTTATTTTTTTATATGTATATTTTAGTATAACACCATAATTTAGTTTTATTATTTCTAAATTAATTATATTCTAAATATTTTAATTTTGTTATTAGTTATGCTGTGGCTGTGATTTGGACTAAATTAGTCGGTATGTTATATTCTAGTTTAATGTTTTAGTATTATTTTATTATATGTTATAATAAAATATGTAAAATGTAAAATGTAAAATGTTATAATTAAAAGTAATAAAAAAAAATTAAAATGAAACAAAACGTTTATTATTTCTTTTAAAAGAAATTAAGTGATTATATGATGATTACTATGATTACTCATCTATATATGTGTGTGTGTATTGTAAAAAAAATATGTATACATTTATGTACATGTAGTTAATAGTAATTCCTATGATATTGATTAGGCTAACTTTGATTTAAATTAATTTTTGCGTTGTATGTTTTAAACAAAAATTCCCTTTTTTATATAGTATAGTATGTAGATTAGTATTTCATTCCTTGAAATTGGTATTTACATATTTAAAATATTTACATGCCATTAAAATCAATTAATTACGCTATGTCCCGGTACTTTCTGGGTAAAGATTGAGTCTTCCAAATTTTTTTAGAATTTAGTTTTTTTGGCATAGTTGATGTGTCACTTGTACTTGCTTCTTCTGAGTCTGGATAGTTATTTTGATGATCTTCTTGATGTTCTTGGTCTATATCCTTTTGTTCTAGTTGTATGTTTTCTTGTTTTTTTTCGTTGCTTTGTAATGATGCAAAAATGGTTTTTGCATTTTATGATACCATAGACTATTGATAAAAAGATGATTGTTGAAGAGATTCCTATTAGAGTTATGGTGTAACTATTTTGATTTTGCTTTCCATATTTGTGTAAACTTTGTGTCAGCAATTCTTTTTCAATGGCTTGAAGTTTTTCGTCTGCTTCCATTTTCTTCCAGATGGGGTGTGTGTCATTTTCTTCTGTAATATTGTAAGATATTTTTGAAGATTTTATTATAGGTGAAATTTCTTCTATTTGTAGTTCAATTTTAGGTTCGTAGTGATATATTTGTTTGTTTTCCTGGACTCTTAAAGTTGGTAATTTGATAGTATCGGTGCTTAATTTACAACCTGTTGATATTTTGATGATTCCTGCGTCTTTTATTTGAAAATTTCTAGTGCTTTGTTTTTTACATATTAGATACGCAGTTTCTTTTTTAGTTAATGAGAAAAGCCAATTACCTGTTGTCATAATTGGTTCCCAGAAGGGTTGTTGGTTATTTGTTAGTCTGATGTCACATGTTCTTAGGGTTTTATTTGTGGGTGCTCTTAACAATTCTGATTCACAGCTAGGCGCTAACGTTATGTCATATACTCCTTGTTGGGGGGGACAAATTAATTTTCCTTCTAGATTGTGACATTGATTCATTTCTTCTTCTTCCATATAGAAATAGTGTCTTCCTTCTTTACTTGTTGCCAAATATTTTGCATGTGGGCGTATATATGCTCGATTTTTTATGTCTCCTAGATTTTAAAGTATCGGTAATTCGTGCATCCTGTAAACTATATAATTTTCTTTTTCTAGTAGGGGTATGTCCAAGGCAATGATTAGTTTTCCTTCTTTTATTTGTAGATAGGTATGTGAAATTGTTTTTAATGTAGCTGTATTCATTCTATCTATTGGTATAGGAAAATCTTGATCTCCTAGAAATTTCTGTGCTTCAGTGGCAATGTTTTTTAGTTGTTTGTTGGTTAACATTTTTGGGTGTAATTTGCCTTCTCTTGCATCATACATGATGTTCAAAGTTTGCTCTAGGCCGTGTATATACAGGTCTATTGTCTCTGTCCATTTCTTCATTGTTAATTGTAGTTGAATAGTATAATCTATTGTATTTAATTTTGTGTCTTGTTTTTTAAGGTCGTCTTCTATATGTTGCAATAAATTTTTTGTACTGTTTGATTCCTTGTATAGTCTTTTGGTTATTTCGTACAAATTCTGTAATTCTGCTCGGACAATATGTGTTTGTTCTCCTACCAAATGGGATATGTTCTTTTGTGCTTCGCCCAGTTCTGATATTAATTGGTCATACCTTTCACCTTCTTCGTATGTCAGCACTCCGATAGTGGGCCCTACTAGTTTTCCTATAAAACCTAGTAATGGAGTGCTTCTTTTATTGATTCTTTTCTTTTCGTAGTTGTAAAATTGTTCTCCTTGTTGTCTTATCTCCTCCGTAATTTTCTCTAATTGTTTTCAGAGTAATTTGGCGGTGATTAATTTCCTTTCGAGTGTCTGGTATCCTAAAAAATCTTCACATTTTGCCTCTAACACACTATCACAGGGTTCCTTTAACGTCTTAAAATTTTTTTCTATGTCCGGTAAATGAGATTTGAAAACTTCGGTGTCAAGTAGAGTAACTGTTCTCCAGAATCCTGTTATTCTTTGTAAAGTTGGCATTAGTTCATAATATATTCCTGCGCTTTTGTTTATTGGTATTATCTCGATAAATTGGTTTATGTTTGCGGTCCATGAGTAGTTAGCTAACCAGATAATTAAAAGGAATGTCCTTATGGATCCATACATTTTCTGCAACCAATAAATAAAAGAAAACTTAGAAAATTTTATATTATTAATTCGAGTATGTATCTATTTTATTATGTTATGGCTAATTTTGCTAATTTGTCTGCTTCTTCGTTGCCTACTATTCCACAATGTCCCTGTTCATAGATTAATTCTACCGAGACATTTTTCGAATGTATTTTCATTTTTTTGAAAATATTTTTACTGACTACATCTTTTTTTCGGTTGGTTTTCCATCCATTTATTTCCCATTTGGGTAACCAGTTTTGTATACCGTCTATTGCAAATTTAGAGTCTGTATGTATTCTGATTTTTCGATATCCTATTGACTTTGAAATATCAATTGCTTTTATTATTGCTTATATTTCAGCACAGTTATTAGTTTGTTTGTTAAGTGCTTTGGTGCTGATATTCAATGGGTGATTATGGTTGAACCATATGCCTATTCCTGCTTGAGCGTTTGGTTTACCATTAGCTTTACAAGCTCCGTCGGTGTAGACGTGAATATAACCTTCTTTGTCTACTCTCAAACCTTTTTTGTCTTCTAGTCATAATCTAGCCTTTTTTACTTGGTCTTTGTGTTTTCTAAACCTTTTTCCTTCCGCGTCACAGAGAATTAAATTATTATTTTCTGTAATTGAAATTACTTCATAGGGACCATGGTAATAAGGTTCAAATTTGCCTGTTCTTACTTCTTCTTGGACGTCTACTACATCCCCTATTTTTATTTGTAACGGTCTTAATTTTGAGTCATATCTATCCTTTGAAGTTTGTTTAGCGTTATTTAGATTGCTTGCTGCAATGTTTCTGATCTCTATTAGTCTCATTATTAGTTCTTGTATATAGTTTTCGTAATTTCTCAGTTTGTCTTCTGTGGGGAATGCCGTAGGCGTTCTGGCTAAATTTCCGAAAACTAGTTCGTACGGAGTGAACTTTGTTGCCTCATGTACCGATGTATTATAGGCAAAGCTTGCATATGGTAGTAGCCTATCCCAATCGTCACTAGATTTTGCATAGTGTCTGATGAATTCTGCTAATACTGCATGACTTCTTTCCAGAGCTCCGTTGGTTTGTGGTCTGTATGCCGTTGTCGTTACTTGAGTAACTTTAAACAATTTTGCTAGTCTTCGTAACAAATTGCTGGTAAATATCCTTCCTCTGTCCGTTAAAATTGTTTTTGGCGCTTCGTAAACCGAAAATAAATTTGTGGCTATTGCGTGTGCTATTGTAGTTGCGCTGATGTCAGGGATTGGTACAAATATGCAATATTTGCTCAACTGATCCTGCATTGTAAGAACGTGACAGTTACCGTTTGTTGTAGTCGGTAGTTTTCCAACAGTGTCTAGTGATACTCTATCAAAAACCTCTAATGGGGTATCGGTAATTATCATTGGTTCTCTATTTTTTGTTCTTGTGATTTTTCTTTGTGCGCAGCTTCTGCATTTCCTAATATACTCTGTGATATCTCGACGTAGACCTAGCCAGGTGAATTTTTCCCTAATTCTTCGATAGGTTTTGTTTACACCTTTATGTCCTGCTATTAAACTATCGTGATATTCCGAGATTATTTTTGTTCTATCTTTCTCTGGAGGAATCGTAATTTTTCCGTAACACAGGTTGATTTTAATATTGGTGTTGAAAAATATTTTGACTAGTAAAGCTATCCAGTCCTCTCCTAGTTTGTCTAGTAGTTCTCCGTATCTCGATATTCGAAAATGCTCAATGTTGTTTTTGAGAAGAATGTACTTTAGATTCTCAAAAATCTCTTTTAAATTTTCTAAATTGATGTCGTCATCGTAATTGTTGGATATTATTACCGAAATAACATTGTATTTTCCACGTGGGGTGAATAGTACTTGACCTACCGTTGGTTTTTAGGGTTCCGTACCCGGTAGGAACCCTATTGGAACGGTTACAAAAATGACCATGTACCCCCCCCCCTAGAACTCACAGTTTTACACCTAGAGAGCTAAAAATTGGTACACGTATGTATTTTCACGCGTATATTACAGGAAAAATATAGCGAACGTGATTGGGATTGATCTTCATAGAGTTTTCGTCGAAAAACATCAAATTTTGGCCATTTTTCGCAAAAAAAGGCATGTACCCCCCCCCTAGCGCTCACAGTTTTTTACCTAGAAAGTTGAAAATTGGCATGCATATGTATTTTCAAAAATGGATTAAAGGAAAAATATAGCGAACACATTTAGTATTGATCTTCATTCTGTTTTTATCGAAAAAGTCAAAAATTTTGAAAATTTTGAAAAAAATGCATGTACCCCCCCCTGGCGCCCACAGTTTTTTATCTGAAGAGCTGAAAATTGGCATACTTATTCGTTTTTACGCATAGATTACAGGAAAAATATAGCGGAAGTGATTAGAATATATCTTCATGATGTTTTCATCGAAAAACTAAAATCTCTTTTTGAAAGCTCGAAAATTCTTTAACCGTTGCTGGTTCTCTCAATTCTTAATCTAGTGGACTGTCGCTATACATTTTTATTTATTTTTTCGTGTAGATTTCAAAAAACATACAGAAAAAATTATTGAAATTCATCTTCATATTTTTTTTTGCGAAAAACTAAAAAAAATTTTCGTTTTAAAAAAAAAAGTGTGTACCCCCCCCTTGGTTTTCACAATTCTTGGCCTATTGGACTGCAGTTTTGCTTATTTTATGTATTTTCGTCAGTAGATTTCAGGAAAAATATAGCGAACCTGATTGGATTTGATCTTCATATTTTTTTCATCGAAAAACTTAGTTTTTAAAAATTTCGTCAAAAAAGCGTTTATTTCACCCTAGCACTCACAGTTTTTTACCTAAAGAGCTGAAAATTGGTACACTTTTGTATTTTCACGTGTAGATTACAGGTAAAATATAGTGGAAATGATTAGAATTGATCTTCATTGCGTTTTGAGCGAAAACCTAATTTTTTTTTTTCAATTTTTGATAATAATTATACCTATGCTAGTTCTCTCAATTCTTAGTCTAGTGGACTGGCGTTATACATTTTTATTTATTTTTTCGTGTAGATTTTAACAAACATACAGAGAAAATTATTGGAGTTCATCTTCATATTTTTTTTTTCGAAAAACTAAAATTTTTTTTCGTTTTAGAAAAAAAAAGTGTGTACTCCCCCTTTGGTTTTCACAATTCTTGGCCTATTGGACTATATTTTTGCTTATTTTATGAATTTTCATATGTAGATTTCAGGAAAAATACACCGAACATGATTGAATTTTATCTTCATATTTTTTTCAGTGAAAAAGTCAAAGTTTTTAAAAATTTCGTCAAAAATGCGTGTTATTTACTATAGCGCCCACAGTTTTTTACCTGAAGAGATGAAAATTGGTACACTTATGTATTTTTACGCGTAGATTACAGGAAAAATATAGCGGAAGTGTTTAGAATTGATATTCATGGTGTTTTCATCGAAAAACTGAAATCTCTTTTTGCAAGCTCGAAAATACTTTAACCCTTGCTGGTTCTCGCAATTCTTAATCTAGTGGATCGCCCTTATACATTTTTATTTATTTTTTCGTGTAGTTTTCAACCAACATACAGAAAAAATTATTGGAGTTCATCTTCATACTTTTTTTTTTACGAAAAACTGAAAAATTTTTTTTGATTTATAAAAAAAGTGTGTACCCCCCTTGGTTTTCACAAATTTTGATCTATTGGACTGCATTTTTTTTATTTTATATATTTTCATTTGCATATTTTAGGAAAAATATAGCAAACATGTTCGGATTTGATTTTCAAATTTTTTTTAGCGAAAAACTCAAATTTTTAAAAAAAATTTTCAAATAAGCGTGTATTTTACCCTAGCGCTCACCGTTTTTTGCATAGAGAGATGAAAATTGGTACACTTATGTGTTTTCACATGTAGATTTTAGAAAAAATAATTAATTAATAATTTATTATTAATTTATTAATAATCTTATTTATTAATAATCTTTTAAAAAAATATTTAAAAATTAAATTTGTTTTTTTATTAATACAATCATTAAATATGATTTTGTTTATATTTTCAAAACAGAGTAACTTCAAATTGAATTGGAATTGATATATATATATATATTTATTTTTATAAGAAAGAAAATTAGAAGTTTTTATGGAGGGTACGGAACCCTAGGTTTTAGTACGAGTTCTACTCGCACTTGTCCGGTTTTTTATTTTTTACTTCCAATAGGTCTAAACCTCCTATGGCTGCCATTAATCTGATTATTTGGCTGGCTGGTTCTGCATCTCGGGTTAAAAAATGTACATAGTTGTCCTTTACGCTTGTTATTGCGTTTCTGTCATAGTTGATAACTTCTAATCTTTTCATAATTGGTTCTTGTTTTTCCATAACTGGTTGCTTTCTCCAGAATTTTTCGTCATCTATGAAAGGCATAGTAATTCCCAATCCTAACTTTGTTTCTGGTCGCAGTTCAATTTTATTTGTGTTAATTGGTTCTTTTTCGACCAGTTGTCTAGGGATCATTTTTGTTTTTCTTTGTTCCATTACTGTTGTGTCTGGCTCATTATCCTCTAGTATAGAAATTGGTATGTATGAAGTGGATTGAGCTGTTGGTTTACTTCTAAATTCAGAAGTGTCAAACGTAACTGTTTTTTTGTATTTTGTGAAATTTTGGTTGGTATCATTTTTCTCGGTAATTTCCGTTGGTTTTTCTGTTACAGAAAAAGAGTTGAGTGAGGGGTTTTCTATTTGTTCTGTAATTTCACGAAGTTCTGCAATTATTTCTTCAATAGCTTTACCCTCTTCTTCTATTTCTTTCGCTAAATTAATATTTTCTGAACTAACATTTTGCAAGGTGTTGTTTTTATCTTCTTCTTCTCCAAACATTTCATCGTCCCAAAAATAAGTTTGATGGTTTGCCAGAGATGAATCAAATTTTTTGATGGAGTCTTTTATACTATTTATCATTTGTTTATCTGGTTTGTCTTTCTGGCTTGAATTTGTTGCTTCGCTTATTGTAATATCTTCTTCATCTTCTTCTTCTGAGCTTTCTACAGTAGGACTCATGTAGACTGCTATTTCTTCTTCCTCTGGTATAACAGAGTTCGTAATAGAATTGTCGTCGCTGGATTCTTGAGTGTCTGACTCTAGTATTGGTTCAGTTAGGGACGGTAGAACACTACAGTCTTTTTTTAAAATGGGGATGTCTTCTGGCTCGAAAACTGTTTCATCTTCACTAGAATCTTTGCTGGTCGTGGAACCTTCTTCATGTGAAATTTCACTTGTGTCATCTCTTATAACCGGATTCTGTGTTTTCTTCCTTGGTCTTCGTCTTGTGGCTATTGGGCCTTCCTCTTCTAATTTTTCTGCTACTACTTCTTCGGATTTAGTTCTGCCTACTGGTCTTCCTCTTTTAGGTTTGATTAAAATATCCTTTGCTGGTATCATTGCTGATGAGGAATCTGATTTTGCTCTTGTTGTTCTAGGTCCAGTTCCACTGTCTTTAATGTTTGTTTTTTTCTTCGTCTTTTCTTTCAACTGTTTTTCTTTGTTTTTATCCATTAACTTATTTAGTGCTTGGTTAGCTCGTAGCTTTGTGCTTGCTGCTCCACTGCTAATTGGAAATAATCTTTTTTCTGTGATCCGTACAGAAAATTCCTGGTTAGTTTCACTATCTGTATTCTCACTCTCACTATTTTCAGTTGACGTTTCCTTTTCTTATTTCTTAGTTAGTTTATCTTTATTAGGATTTTCTGATAAACCTTTTAACCATCTGTTGATTTTTGCTGGTTTGCATTCAAAATCATATTGATAGTCTTGCAACCTTAACAACCATTTTGTCATTCTGGCTGTTGGCTTGAGAGCGTTATTAATTATTCTGAGCGGTTCATGATCACAGGAGAGAATAAATTTTCTACCATATAAAAAAGGTCTAAAATTTTCAAGAGCGTGGATTACTGCTAGGCATTCTTTCTCGGTGTGATCGTAGTTGTTTTCTGCTGCTACTAACGTTTTTGAGAAATAGGCTATTGGTAGATCCATACCATTTGTTTCCTGTGTAATTACTGCACTTACTGCATGATCTGAAGAGTCTGCAGTCAATTTAAAATTTTTTGAAAAATCTGGATGTTGTAGGATAGGGTTTCTACACAGTGCTCTCTTCAGTCTTCGCAAACTTCTCTTTTCATCTTTGCCCCATTTGAAAATTTGATTTTTTTTTAAAGAACGTATAAGGGTTTGGCAATTTTTGCATAGTTGGCTATGAATTTTCTGTAATAGCCTGTTAAGCCTAAAAATTCTTTGATTGATTTTGCCTTCTTAGGTGTAGGAAAATCTTTTATGGCTGCTAACTTTTTGGGGTCTGCTTTGATTCCTTCTTCTTCTACTACATGTCCTAGATAGGCTACTTCTTTTCTTAAAAAGTCACATTTTTCTGGTTGTAGCGCTAATTTTGCTTCCCTAAGTCTTTCTAGAAGTCTGTTTATCGTTTTATCATGTTCTTCTAGAGTAGCTGAAAATACTATGATATCGTCTAGATATACAAAAAGCTCTGCTCCTTGTAGTCCTGATAACACATTATCCATTAATCTTTGAAATGTCGGCGCAGCATTTTTTATTCCCATTGGCATTCTTTTGTATTGGTAATGACCTCTGCTGTAGGAGAAAGCTGTTTTGTGTTGGTCTTCTTCTGCCGTGCCTATCTGATGGTACCCTATTGCTAAATCAAACACCGAGAAGTATTTCGCTCCTCCTAAACGTTCTAGTATAGTACTAATCAGTGGCATTGGATAGCTGTCTCCTTTCATCTTTTCATTTAGGGCACGAAAATCTATTACCAAACGCCATTTTTTATTTCCTTGTGCGTCAGCCTTTTTTGGGACTATTAATACCGGTGAATTATAACAAGAATTGGAGTCTACTAGCAAATCGTCCTTGTACATTTTCGTTACCAGTGTTGCCCCTGCTTGTTCGCATTCGGGTGACTGTCGATATTGTTTACATTTTACAGGTTTTTCATCGCTTAATGGTATATAGTGTTTTACTAATGGAGTTAGTGGTAATTTATCCCCAGGCAATAAAAATCTATCTTGTCCTGAACGTATCCATTTTTTAACATAGTCCAATTCTTCTTTATTCAGGTGATCTAGATTCATTTTATCTAATACTAGTTGTGTCCTTTTTTCTTCATTTCTTGAGGCCTCGTTTGATTTTTCTGTTTTTAACACATCTTCTGGTTTTACACATTCAAATGGAAAAAGTTCTTGTGGTTGTATATTAATTGTTATGTCCTTACCAGTGGTGTTTATGGCCATTATTTTACAGTGCCCTTTCTTTTGTGTGACTAAAGCTTCACCGAGCATTAAACCTTTTTCGGACTCTATTCTGGGTAGATATCCTTCTTTTAGATCGCTGTTGATAACCGGAATATCTATAATTTGTTTGCTTCTTGCTTTGATTCTGAAGATTCGCGGTACCGGTTTAACTTCCTTTTTCAATTTTATTTTTTCTTTACAAGATTCTGTGTCTATAAAAGGGATTGGTTCCACAGGTTTGGATTGAGTTATTACAGAATTGTAGAAGAAAGAAATGCTTGCTCGTTCCTCTCTTAAATATGGTCTTCCTAAAATTCCATCTACATTTATTGGAAACGTGGATTCTACAACATGGAAAGGATGTTTTACTCCATTTATATGGATGTCTATTGTGCCTAAAGTAAATACTTTAGTTGTAGACACACCGGTGAAGAAAGTGATGTCAGTGACGTTAACAGGTGCGATACTTCCTCATTTACTTTGAAAATAGTTACTGATCTCGGAATCTCACTTCTGTTTGACGCGGTTTTTGGTTCGGGTTCGTTGACGCGCTGTTCCAACGAACCTGTTCCCAGTTTAAATCATTGGATTGGTTTCCCTGGTTTTGCATCCTCCCAATTGATTGTTGTTCCGGGATTGCCCTAACTTGATTACTCGTGTAGTGATTAAAATTGTTATGTGGTGGTCCATTTGGGTTATATAACCTTTTATCTGTATAATTACCACTTCTATGATTTCCTTGTGTCACATTATAATTTCTATAATTGTTTGGTGCACGGTTCCTGTTTTCGTTCCTCCTGTATCCTAGGCTGTTTTCTGCTCTTGGATTATTGAAACTATTTTGTTGGTTGGAAGAGTTCATCCAACCTGGCCTCAACATTGTATGACTCTGATGTGTAAAGTTGTTTTGTTGAGGAGGATAGTTTTCATAAATTGGGCGTACTTTTCTTTCTTCCGCCTGTCTCGCACATCTAAGTGCATCGTCTATATCATCTGGTTCATGAACTTCCACCGATCTTGAGATGTCATCAGGTAAAGCATTAATGAAAGCTTTTAGCGCAGTTTTTTCAAAAATTACCACGGATGCGTCCACTACTTCATTAGCAAATTTTTCATATAGAGCCACTCTTAATCCGCTCGTATAATTTTGCAGTCTATCGTAAAGTTCATTTATGCTTTCCTCACGGTACATTTTTAACTTTACAATTTGTAAAAGATAACTTTCATATGGTTTCCCAGGTGCGAAACGTTCTTTTAATAAATCTATTAAATCTGTTAAATTTGGAAACACTTTTCCTCTAGTACATTCCTTAGCACTACCTCTTAATTTGGTTAGAATGTCGGAGATTAAGTCTGCTTCATAATTCGCATTAACTTTTGTGGCTGCATGTACTACATCTTGAATAAAATCTCTGACTGTCATGTTTGTTCCATCGTATTCTGACACATGTTTCATTGCTCTTTCTAAACATCTATCGTTTCTTAAATCTTGTACTACTATGATGCTTGCATTTTCATTGTTTACTTCCGGCAAACGTGGTGATGCAGGTGGATCCTCTCTAAATCCTATGTCCGTCCTATTTCTGTGTAAGTGAGACACTGTAGAATTATTTAGATTCGCTGCTCCTTGTCCATCAGGACCATTGTTTCCTGTAGTACTCATTTTATTTGATCTAAGCTCTTGTATACGACAAAAAAAAATAATTCTCTCTAGTTATTTTGTTGTATTTATATACCAAAACTAGCTTGATAGGCCGTTATTAAAGGATGCGAAATCCAACCTGAACTTCCTGCTTGTTTCCAACCTATTACAGCTATTGTTGAATTTTCCGTATTCGGTTCTAATGTTTCTACTACTTGAAAATAAATTTCTTGACCTTGTAATTCTATGATTATTCCCCCTACCACACAAAATTGCTTTTCGAACAATGTCACTAATTCCGGCTCACAAGGCCAAAATTCTATTCCTAGTAAATCTGACGATATATAATTATGTTTCGTTGCAGATGTTATTAAAAACTTCGCACTACCTTCTATTAAATCCTGACTGTCTAACGTTATTTCGAATACTCCTTGAGTTACTGAAGGTATTATTCTACTTAAAACCATAAAAGCCATGAAATTAATACTAGTTTATTTCTATTTCAACGACACTGGCGCTATCGGAATCGTAATGGTCAGTAATGTTTTCGTTGTCCGCTATCGCTTGTCTATGTCGTACCTCTTCTCTATGTGCTATAATTCTTTCTTCTATAGCTTGTCCAATTCTTAGGTCAACTTCTACAATATTCCTATTGATACTTATAACTCCTGGAGCTTTGGGTATTTCTGGTTCTCGAATTGTGGGGATTACTTTACATACAGGTCTGAACTTCAAAGGTGCTTTCACTAAATTGTTATAAATTTCAGTATGTTTAGCAACATTAAGACAAATTTTTTTTATTCCTCTTTTTTCTCTTTTGCTTTTACAAATTTGTTTTGTATTTGAAATAAATGTTCCTTGTTTAGGCATAGGTATAACGAATGTCAAACTCTTCGAACAACGGAACGGGGAGACTGTGGTCCGTTGTGAGATGTATGACTTAATTTAATATTAATTAAAATTTTATATTTAAATAATATTGAATTGATTCATTTAAGAACAAAATTACCGAATATTCAATGCTCTAAAAACTTTTATTTTCGCTTGAAGAAATAAATTCTAAGCGTACTTAAAAGTTTGGGCGTATGAATGGTACAATAAATTTTTAATAAATTAAAAATATATTGAATCACACTTCAGTAAATTTTGTGAAGGTAGGTAAACCAAATTTTGGTATAAGGATTAGGTATAATGAACATCAAACTCTGCTAACAACGGAACGGGGAGACTGTGGTCCGTTGCGAGATGTATGATTTAATTCAATATTAATTAAAATTTTATAATTAAATAATATTAAATTGATTCATTCAAATACAAAATTACAGAATATTCAATGCTACAAAAACTCTTATTTTCGCTTGAAGAAATAAATTCTAAGCGTACTTAAAAGTTTGAGCGTATGAATGGTACAATAAATTTTTAATAAATTAAAAATATATTGAATCACACTTCCGTAATTTTGGGGAGGAAATTCAAACGAAATAAAATAAATATTTAAGAATTAAAAATCCTTTTCTGTTTTTATTTTTAACAGAAAATAAAAGGAATATATTAAAAAAAAAATTTTTTTTTTACAAAAAATAATATATTATGAGGAACAAAAAAGATTTTGAAAGAAAATTTTATTTTAAATATTATTTCTCAATGCGATAGTCTATTCTAAAAAAAACTATTGTTTTTTTTTAATTCTGTTCTTCTTATTCCCTTATTTTGTTAACTCAGAAAAATGCTTAAATTCGTTTTCAGACATATAATTCTTACAAAACAGTAACTCTTGAAAAAAATAAACAGACTGATATTTCTCTTTAAATGAAATAGAAGAAATACTACCTGCAATGTTCATACTTGCGAAATTTCATTGAGACTTACTACTCGCGTACGCACGGCCTTGTGCAGTAATCTGATCCCGTTTCGTATTTCTGTGACTTACTTCAATTTGCATTACTAATCTAAATCTTTTAACTCAATTAATATTATTTTTATCGAACAAAATTTTATAATTATAAAATTCACTTCACTAAAATTTCTTTTCTTCTTTCTTATATAAAAATGCAACTACAAATTTAAACGAACAATATACTTTTTATTTTTCTCAAACAGCTACTAGTTTATTTATTTTTCGCATAAATCTCAGTTTTGCTTAATTGCAAATATTCCTTTATTTCTGTACTTCAATATAAACGTCTATTCTCGCAGTTTTAAACTGTCTAGATTCTCTACAATTTTTTCGAGAGAATTATTTTTATTGTCGTTACTATTTTTCGATTTGTTTTCCATGAATAGTACGCGTTTAACTAAATTTACTTGTTCTAAATCGTATTTACTTCGAACTGCTCTTGCGAATTTTTATTCCTTCTTGACTATTATTTTTTTTACTATCTGAACTATTCATTGAGAAAAGAAAACTATAAACTACAACATGAATGTTGTAGCAATTTTGCGTTGATTAAAATGCTTATTTACCCGTGGGGGAAAAAAATGTTTAAAATTTTTATTTAAACCGTGTAAATTTTCGATAATTTTAATCCCTTCACTTGCCCAAGTGGCTACACACTTCCGGCAAGGTTAATTCAGGGAATTAGGCACGTTTATTATAGAAACCAGAGCTTGCCGATGCAAGGATGGTTACTTTTTCCCTACAGTTCTATTTTATCGAACTAAAAAAAAACTACTACCCGCACAATATCTATTTTATATTCACTGTAAATAAAAAACAATTAAAATTTCATGTACAAACATATATATATATATAGTCAATGATAGTATCAGTGTGTAAATATGTGTAATGTGTAAAAAAAATATTTTTTTTTTTTCAAAAACATTTTTTTTTTTTTCAAAAACATTTTTTTTTTTTTAAATATAAATTTTCAAAATTCTACCCTTATAATTTAGAGGGAAAAATCCCACCGCTGCCACCAGTTGTTACGAATAGGATTTAATTTAATAAAAGTAAAATAGATAAATTATTTTATTATCAATTTAAATCTGTCGTGATAACGAAAAATGCTCTTCAGCAAATTAAATAAATTTGAATAGGTAGGGG
The DNA here is from genome assembly GCA_032872505.1 of Leptopilina syphax. NCBI lineage: Eukaryota > Metazoa > Arthropoda > Insecta > Hymenoptera > Figitidae > Leptopilina > Leptopilina syphax. The sequence continues at coordinate 11,265,935 of CM065475.1, forward strand.
ACTTTTCCACTCTCACAATTATTGATATTAATTGTGTAGTTACAATTAATAAGAATAGAAATTATTGGTTAAATTAATATTTATTTAATTATCAGATTTACATATATTTTATAAACCTTTAATTTTCCAATTTATAAATGTTCTGGGATTAAAATATAAATTATAATAAAAAAAGAATGTGAATATTCTTTTTAGTAAGATCTCATGAAATCAACTTATGAAAATTTACGTATTTCTTTGAAAATTGATTTGTGTATATGAGTGTAATGTGAAATTATTTACTCACTTTTAATCGTTATGTTTGCTTCTTTTATTTGTATTTATATTGCAGCAATCTTCCTTTTCTCTTATTTGTATTTAGTCTCAAACTTGATATTCTTTTAAAGTGGACTTAGTCTCAATGCAATATTTCTGTTTTACAATAAATGGGGACTACGCCCTTTAATTCACAAAAGGATAAAAATTCTTTAGTCTTTATGACTCAAAATGTATATAACTGTTGATTTACAACCGAAGTAGAATAGCTTATTTGTGATTCAAACATATCATGGCTCATATCATAGCTTTTTTCCCAGGTGCATCGGACCCTAACAATGTATATAACATTCAGGTACTTTGCCTGAATTAAACTGCCCAGATTTTCCCTTGTCAAGTCTTTTTATTGATTGACAATTTTGGTGGGGAAAATCCTCAATGCAGTTTATTGCACTTAGTTATTACTAAGCGAAATTCTGACGACTTGCAGAATTTGGTACTCGCGAAATTTAGATTTTGACCACTTCGTTGTTGTGCAATAATTTACAAATAATTGAAAGAAATCTTGCCTTGCGATATTAACATAAAAAGAAAAAATGTGCTTTGCTTAATTTAATTGTGCTAATTACCCGATTAAAAGTGGGTTGTTCAGAGTTTTGCTTAATGTTGGAATTTATTGGTGTTACTAATAAATATGTATTTTTGTGTAAGAACGATAATTGTGTTTTTAGGTTACAACACAAAATTATGAAATGGATTCTATATAATTCAATTAAACTACGTTGTTTCTATGTAAATATAAAGGTTACGAAGTCATACGTAACATTAAGTATTCAACAAACTGAGGAATATTAAAATCCCCAAGAACTATTAATTTAGTGTTAAGTAAAAAAGATTGATCCTGAAAACATTCAAATACTTCACAATACAAATTATTGTTTAAAGATGGTGGAATGTAAAGTAATAAAATTATAAAGTTTGTATTATTGAGAAAAATTTGAACAGCTACAAAATTCACTAACTCTTTTAAGGAGTCAGATAAAAGAAGGTTCACTTGCGAAGCATGAATAGATGAGTCTATAGCAAAGAGAACACCTCCTCCTTTGCGTAGAGATCGCTCATCCCTGAAGACCGAAAAGTTTGAAACAGGAAAATATTTTGAAATGTCTGTAAATGGAGAAAACCACGTTTCAGTAAGGCAAATAACACTGTATGAAAACATATCCGGAAAACTAACAACAAAAGATAATTTTGTGTTCAATCCTCGCACATTTTGATAATAAAAAGTCAATTGGCGTGATGTTATTGAGGATTGATTGCTCTCGGGTGAAATGGAACAATTGTTGGAATTCCGTTGATATGCCGTATGGTTAAATTGGCTTCTCCTTGGTTCAGTCTCTCCTGCAATGTCAATTTGAGAGCCCGAAATAGGTCCTGCTGTATCCTGGTTCGATCCGCCGCGAAAATGACATTCTTGAGTGTTTGATCGAGTTTCAAGGTTGCAGCGGCTTTTCTGGCGGCATCCAAAAATTCGGTTGCGAGGTTCGATGAAGTGAACTGTAATTTTAGAGGATGAGGTTTAGGCCTAGAAGTAGAGAATTTGCCAACTCGAAAAATTTTCAAATTTTTAGGAAGAGAAAAAGAGGGTTGAATCACTTTAAAAGTGTCAGAGACCAGCTGACTATCTTTAGCAAGATTATAAGAATGATTAATAACAGGTTCCGGTAAATTGAAAAGTACGACGTTGAATTTGGCCTTCAAGCGACGTTCAACTTCGGAAAGAATGTACTCACTTGAATTAGTGCTAGTTACTTTTTCGACCTCGTCCAGACGAACAACAACATTTGATAAATCATTTTCAACCATTGAAATCCTGTTGTTATGATCTGCTAAAACATTTTTAATTTCATCTAAGGATTGATTAACCCCGTCAAAACCTTGTCTAACATGTAGAGTTAGTGCTTTAATGTCATTAGATAGAGCAGCGATGTCATTATGTAAACTGGATGGAGAAGGGGATCTAGATCTTGAAGAGCCACAACATTTGGCAAAACTCTTATCTGGAAGAACCTTGACAACAGCTGCACAGCTCTGATGATATAAAGAATCACATCCAGGGCAAGAAATACCTCCCTTCACATTTTTATTGCACTTCCTACATACAGAAGTCGTGGTAAGCAAATTTGGCGGCATTGTGCGAATTTTGAGATAATAAACACGTGTTGAGCAAAGTAGTGGGTGACAATATTGAATAATACGTCACTGTTGAGTGGTAATAGTGACACACGTTTAGAAAAGATAAAGTCACTCACAGTCAATATTTTCGGGACGAGTAATAATCACCCACAACACAAAAAAAATTAACAAAAGCCGTCCAATATTGACAAAATGTTAAGATATAAATTATATCAAAATCCTCCGGAGCAAAAGCACCACCAGTAGACCACCATAAATTATTTCGGGAAACACAAATTACCAATAAAAATAGCAAAAATCACAGAGCGATTATAAACACGTGTTGCACGTTAATATGAAGACCATACAACAGGTCTTTTCTGCTGAACGTTACTTTTTTCAATATCAAAGTCTAATCTCTTGTACCTGTAATACAATACAATACAATACAATACAATACAATACAATACAATACAATACAATACAATACAATACAATACAATACAATACAATACAATACAATACAATACAATACAATACAATACAATACAATACAATACAATACAATACAATACAATACAATACAATACAATACAATACAATACAATACAATACAATACAATACAATACAATACAATACAATACAATACAATACAATACAATACAATACAATACAATACAATACAATACAATACAATACAATACAATACAATACAATACAATACAATACAATACAATACAATACAATACAATACAATACAATACAATACAATACAATACAATACAATACAATACAATACAATACAATACAATACAATACAATACAATACAATACAATACAATACAATACAATACAATACAATACAATACAATACAATACAATACAATACAATACAATACAATACAATACAATACAATACAATACAATACAATACAATACAATACAATACAATACAATACAATACAATACAATACAATACAATACAATACAATACAATACAATACAATACAATACAATACAATACAATACAATACAATACAATACAATACAATACAATACAATACAATACAATACAAATTATAATATATCATACCTGTAAAAATCTTTTAAAGCACTAGCTCTTTCTGCAACTTGCTTGGAATAATTAGCTGGAATTGATTTTCGACCAGCATTTGCTCGAATAAAAGTAGCTAAGTTTTTCATTTGCTGTCCTGAAGAACTCGAATGAATCTGTTAAGTATGTAAACTTTCAATTGTAAACACGATAGGTTCAGTCGATTTTTTACAATGTAATGTCCTTTTCCGCCCCATTGTACTTAATGTCAATGAATCAACATTATTCCCTGTTAATATTAATTCACTCTTTTCCTTTTGATGAATAATTTCACTGCAAACCTGTTCTTTTTGTTTTTGTGGGATATCTTTAATTAAATCAAATATATTTCCTACTAGTTTTGTCTGTGAACGAATATCTTTTATACACGAATGCCTTTCCCGATTTCTTGAAAACATTGATTGCACAAAGTTTTCAAACTTTGTTGCTGTTCTATCGGTTTTGCGGTTGCTAACTTGGTCACTTTTAAATTGTGCGATCCAAATTGCCCGTTGTTTGCATCGATTTTTACAGATAAATTAAGACTTTCTCCTATTTTTAATTTTTTTTCATATTAACTGATCCTTTATGCCGTCCTGTCAAACAAATAAAGCACTTGCAAATTGAATCTTCATCACTTGCTCTATTTTTTTTGCAGCAAAATGTCTTCATAATTCGGCATTATCTTAAAAGGCCTCTGAAAATTATCTTTGCTGTGCTCAGTAAGTATCTTTCTACAATTGTAACAAATACTCAAAGGATATTTCGAGTCATTTATGGAAAAATTAGCATTAACAAATTGCTGAATAAGATGTTTGACGTTTTCAGTGATCCGGAAATAATCAATTTTTTTTATCCCCAAGACTAATTTTTCTCTCGCATGGGGCACAAAGTTTTGACCTATTTTCTTCATGATCGCAACGATGATTAGAAGGATGAGGCATCCTTATTTTTACAATTTTATACGAAGAACACACTTTAAAATATATTAACAATTCTTGTTAAAACAGTAAACATCAGATTAGCGCGATACAAACTAGGTTATAAATAAATGATGCAAAAAAACATTTGACAAAATTAAATATATTTCAATACAGAGAAACACATAAAAAATTTGTTATTTGCAATTGTTATTTCTATAAAATCTAAATTTTCAAAAATGCAAGTATCTAAAAAATTTTTTTACCCTTTATGTATGTAAATTAAAGCTTTATAAAAGCATACACATCTGTAAGAATTATATAATAGCTGTAAAACAATTTTGCAAACATTATTGATCATTTGAAAGAATATTCTTTAATAATTTCCTGAATCGTCCCTTAAAAGGGTCAATTCTCTCGCAAATGAACAGCTATGATTTTGGGTGAAGTTTTTCTTGACTCAGGGGATGCTATGGAATCACCTGATACCATTCACTTGAAGGGGCATCGTAGGTAAACTTTTTTTTCCTTCCAGCCACCTGTGTATGAGAATCGTGCAGGCTCTCGGGATACTCGAGATCGACTTCTAAAATGTACCTGACTGAAGAGTCGTCGGGTACGTTAAAGTCAAACGCCTCGTCAGGGTTGGCAATCTACTTAAAACTACCAATTGGAAGTGCTTGTGTCATTGCCCAACCGTACAAATTATTGGCATCGAAATACATAATGTACTTTGGGTCTTGAGATGGATCAAACTGATCCATATAGAGATTGTTCGCTTTAGCATACCGGTTACAACACTGGCTAAGCAAGTAATAACACATCAGTTTTCATATAAAGGTGAACGTAATCGTAAAGAGTTTGACAATTAAATTCAGACCAGACTTTTTGCGCATGCTCATATTCATCATCCGTTACACCAGCGTCGTAAAGAGTACTATAAAATCTCTCTTTTGTTGGCAACTCTGTTTCATCGAGTTTACGTCGCGAATCAAAGAACTCGTAGGGGAAAATACCCTTTCGCGTTAACAATTTTATTTGTTCGCGATCCGTCACCGTACTGGCAAATACGGATTCAATAATTTTATATTCGTCTAGGTATGACGCTAGTTTCTCAAGAGATGCTGCCATGAATCGAAACGAGTCAATAAAGCGGAATTTAACCTCACTTCCCTTGATGTTTTTAGTAAAGGAGATATACTTCTCCTTGTTCAAGGGGAGGAGGTCAATTCGACCTTCAAAGCTTGTTGATACAGCATGAATTGTAAAGTGTGCGTCATACCCGCTTAAATTGTGAAATACAATGGGGATAAGTTGGCACTCTTGATAATTCAAGTTGCACCATTCATGCGCACCACCTCGGTATTTGCCAGTAAGATGACAGTGATCGCGAACTTTTTTAACACCCGCTGGTATATTCTTCTGACAAATATGGCACACGGTTGCATTCTTAAAATTAGCAATTTGCTAAGGAGTTAATGCATCCATAGGTACAGGGTTTTTAAATACGTTATCAATTCTTTCCGCGAATTGCCTTAACTCGTCAGCAAACCACTTGGCAGGGTCTAACTCCTGCCTTGGGCACGGTACATACATAGACATTGAGTCATCGAAGTTAAATTTTACATAATAACCGATACTCAACAATTTATGACGCTGGAATATCTCGGTTTTACTTAAATTGTATGTATCTTCTTCAGCGGGAAGAAGTAAACTTTCACAGTCGGCATAGATGACAAAAGGAACTTTCTCTTTATTTACATAATTTTTAAAGGTAACTATACAATTTTCTGTTCTTGGTAGCTTAATGCGACACACATTTTTTTGTTTACAATTTTCGTCGTGCGCATTTAATCTTTCCACAGATGAGAAGTAGTGTAAACAACGGTCACAAATAAACTGTCTATGACCTCTTTAAGATAGTTGTTTTGACACTAGCCGCGATAAATCTTTAATCCAAACATAGTGGAAATTCATAAAGTCAATATCGTCGTCACAATTTACATTGTCATCGCATACACTTTCATCATCATACGAATCTACTACATGCAGTAACATTTACATGTTTTACCCTCTTTTCTGCGGTCAGATGAAGAGGGTGAACTGATAAATTTTCATACCTTTTAGTTAGGCCGTAGACATTAATCGATATATCGTTAAGGTTTTCAAATTTCACAATACTTTTTAACGTCACAGGGAATTCAATTCCATTGAAGTTTAGTTCATTGTAAAGTCCTTATAGCTTGATACACGATATGCATCTCTTACATTTGAGTGCAATGCTGACAATACAGCCCATTTAAAACATTCTTTGTTATCGTTTTGAACATTGATACACGCTTTCTTATTCTTAATTTGTGTAGGTAGATTGATATACGAACTCGCACGCATTGGATTATACTTATTTACATTAATTTCTAATTTCACTATCGACACTAGGTTTCAGTTTTGACCCCTTCTCATGGAACTCCTTGACCTTCCTCATTATTGGCTGCTTCATGTTAGATTCAAACCAGTCCTCCAATACAGTCGTCGGAAAGATGCTACTGGATTTGGCTGTGAATGGTATTGGTTGAACCACTTCTTCTTCGTTCTGCACTCTTTTGAAGTTGGCTGTCAAAACACTGTATACAACTATGGGGCGGCCATCTTTTCTAAAAATTAATTCAATTTGCCTGAAAATTGTTACTCGGGGGTTTTTGGGAGCGCTAACTACGAATCCGATGTCCTTTTTTCAAAATTCAAAATGGCGGATCTAATATGGCGGACATCTTTTCTAAAAACTGATTCAATTTGCCTGAAAATTGTTACTCGGGGGGTTTTCGAGGATGCTGAAAACGAATTTAAGGTCAAATTTTAAAAATTCAAAATGGCGGATCCAATATAGCAGACATATTTTCTAAAAACGGATTTAATTTGTTTGAAAATTTTACTCGGGGATTTTCGGAGTCGTTGATTACGAATTAGATGTCAGATTTTAAAAATTCAAAATAACGGATCCAATATGGCGGGCATCTTTTCTAACAATTGATTCAATTTGACTAAAAATTGTTAGTAAGGGGTTTTCAGGGCCGCTGTTTACTAATCCAATGTTAGAGTCTATGTTAGGCAATTGTTTTTCTATAGTCACGAACGTAAACGAACATTTGATTTTGACATTTTCTTATTAGGCATTTGTTTATCGCATTGTCACAAATGTAGATTCATATTTAATTCGGATCGCGTTCTCATGTTAGGCTTTTGTTTTCCGATTTTCACAAATATAGTCAAGCATTTTAGATTGATTTCGTCTTTGCGTTAGGTATTTGTTTATACACTAAATTGAAACCGCTATTTTACATTTTAAAAAATTAAAATCAAAATCGTGATCAGCGACCCCGAAAACCCCCGAGTAACAATTTTCAGGCAAATTACATCAGTTTTTAGAAATTACGTCCGCCATATTGGATCCTCCATTTTCAATTTTTAAAATCTGGCATCAAATTCGTAATCAACGACCCCGAAAACCCCCCAGTAACAATTTTCAGTTAAATTGCATCAGTTTTTATAAATGATGTCTGCCATATTGGATCCGCCATTTTGAATTTTTAAAATCTGGCATCAAATTCATAATCAGCGACCTCGAAAACCCCCGAGTAACATTTTTCAGTCAAATTGAATCAGTTTTTAAAAATGATGTCCGCCATATTGGATCCGCCATTTTGAATTTTTAAAATCTGATATCAAATTCGTAATCAGCGACGCCGAAAACCCCCGAGTAACAATTTTCAGTAGCTTTGTTTTCTTTTATTTTCAAATTTATAATTTTGTTGCAAATTTTGCAACAAATTTTTTTTATTATTGTTGTAATTACAAAATTGTGAATCATTTTTTAAAATGTAAATTTTTTTCATAAAGGTTTATAAGTTTGTGGGTCGTGAGCGTTTAGAAATCAAAAATATCCTAATTTTTGTCAAAGTAATAGATTTTAGAAATCAAAAGTGGTTTCGATCGAAACCGCTGGGCGTTAAAATTAAAAAAATACTTTTTTGTATTATAATTATAAAAAGTATTAAACTTATAGAATTATAATTTTTTAACTTTTAAAGAAATGTAAAAATATTCTACTAGTTGATGTATTTGCTTACTATGTGAATATTAATGATTAATATTGGTTTTAGGTTGGATTACATTTAATTGAGAATTGAGAAAATACAAAACTATTTTTTATAATCAATTTTTATTTAACATTTTTTTATAAAAAACGATTTAAAAAATGATAAAAAAGCATTATCATGTCAGAAATGAAAAACAATTTCTATTTACATTTTTCCCTAAATTAAAACTAGAAAACGATTAAAAGTAATATAAATAGAAAAAAAAGAATTTAAAAAAATATATAATTATAATTAACAAAACAAAAAATATTTTTTTCCTAAAAAAATGATTAAAAAAAATGTCAAAAAATATAATCATGTCAGAAATAAAGAACAATTTCTATTTACATTTCTTCCCTAAATTAAAACTAATAAACGATTGAAAGTAATATAAATAGAAAAAAAGAATTTAAAAAAATATATATACCTAATTATAATCAACAAAATAAAAAAATATTTTTTTCTGGAAAAAAACGATTGAAAAAAAATGTCAAAAGACGAAAAATATTATTATGTCAGAAATAAAAAACAATTTCTATTTACATTTCTTCCCTAAATTAAAACTTATAAACGATTGAAAGTAATATAAATAGAAAAACCGCTGCCAAGTTGTATATTTTTTTGTATAATTTTGGTACTCATTTCATGAACACTTTACTTCCTCATAGAGATAAAAATAATAGAAATATACAAATAACTTTTTATAAATATGGTAAAAGTGATTAAATTTTGGGTCAATCAATTTATTTTTAAATACCCTACAAGATAGTTACAATAATTTAATAGTTGAACAAAAATTTTCAAACAAAAAAGTTGAGAAAATGTCCTTTTTCACAATTTTTGGATTTTAAAATACCAATAATTTAGAAATTTATTATCGAATTAGGTTCAAAAATCGGTCAATCGAAGCATTTTTTAATGCTCTACAAGTTGATAACGATAATTTTAAAGTTACTTCAATGTTTTTTAACAAAATTTTAAAAAAAGTCTTATTTTCCAAAATTTTTGATTTTTAAAAGTTTAATAACTCCGGTTAATATGGACGAAAAATTTTTAATTAGGGCTCAAAAGATGCGTCTAAAAAAACTCTACAAAATTAAGAAAAAACATTTATAGGTGTCCTAACATTTTTTTAAAGTTATGGGCAAAAAACGTTTTTTTGGAAAATTAAAAATCAAAAAAAAAAATTTAGTTAAACTTTATTAATATATCAGAAAGTACTCTCGCTTTATGTCCGCAGGTGAGATCTACAATTAAAAAAAAATCCAGCCCAAAAGCTCTTCATGATTTCGAGATATTTATGAAAATGTGATGTTTACACACACACACACATACGGAATGACATTTTATAAAAATGTCATTTTTGAACTCCTGAGGTCAAATAACATAAAGATATGTCAAAAAATCGAACTCAAAAAATTTCGGTATTACAATACTTCCTCTATGAGGAAGTAAAAAAAATTTAAAAAAAATATATATACCTAATTATAATCAACAAAATAAAAAAATATTTTTTTCTGGAAAAAACGATTGAAAAAAATGTCAAAAAACAAAAAATATTATCATGTCAGAAATGAAAAACAATTTCTATTTACATTTCTTCCCTAAATTAAAACTAATAAACGATTGAAAGTAATATAAATAGAAAAATGAATTTAAAAAATATATAATTATAATTAACAAAATAAAAAAATATTTTTTTCTGGAAAAAACGTTTGAAAAAATGTCAAAAAACAAAAAATAGTATCATGTCAGAAATGAAAAAATACTAAGACTTTTAAAGAAGATAAAAGTGAATAAGTAGAAACTTAAATCTATTTTTTGTTGCTCCTAACATTTTGAAACATCGCTGACCACAAATTATCTCTAGGACCATCACATTTTTTTTCTTTCTTGATAACGGTTTTGGTTCCAATAGTTTAAATTTTTTCTTTTCTGTGCATTTCTGTCTTTGGCTGCTTTTATTCTTTCGATTTGTAATTGTTTGTCGTCTGGTGTGTGCTGAGAAGTTGATGGTTGATTTTAGCTGTCTGTTCTATTTTTTCTTTTCAATCCGGAGCTGTGGGTATGTCTAAAACTGTTTACTGGCGTAATGTGTGATTTTAGTGTTGCATCGGAGCATGAATCCGGCATTTCCATTCTCTTGGGAAATATTCCGCGAGATGTGGATTGTGTCGGTTGATCGTTTAGTTTTTGAGGTTGTGTTTCTAAAGATGCTGTGTTATTCTTCTGTATTGGTGTCGGTTGATAGTCAATTTTCGGAGGTTGTGTTTCTAATGCGAGTTGAGACTTTTCATTCTCATTAGATGATGTAGTAGTAGAGATTTCCATTCTTCGAATATATAATTCCGGGGATAATGGATTATACTCCATTCCTTCCATCCTGTTGAAAGCCACACTATTCTTCTCATAAATCTGTAAAAAAGGAAATTTTTTGAAATTACAGTAACATAATTTTAAGTCTCAAAATAAAGAAAAAATAATTCCAACCGTAGCGTAATTTCTCAGCAATTTTGTCAAAATTTTGAGTTAAATTAAATTTGACTCAATAACAATATAAGATACCTTTCTTTTTATTGCGGCCAAGGGATTTTCAACAGATATGACCTCCGGTTCGTTATTAACCCTTTGCGGCATGCATAATATTATAACATTAATTTAAAAATCACAAATGCTTATGAGGGTTTTCAGGGTCGGTGATTACGAATCTGAAGTCCGTTTTCTAAAATTCAAGATGGCGGATCCAATATGGCGGACAAATTTTTTTAGAATTGATCGAAATCGCTTTAAAATCGTTACTCGGGGGTTTTCGGGGTCGCTGTTCACGAATCTGAAATCCGTTTTCCAAAATTCAAGATGGCGGATCCAATATGGCGGACGAATTTTTTAGAATTGATCGAAATCGCTTAAAAATAGTTACTCGGAGGTTTTTGGGGTCGCTGATCACGAATCTGAAGTCCGTTTTCCAAAATTCAAAATGTCGGATTCAATATGGCGTACGAAATTTTTTAGAATTGATCGAAATCGCTTGAAAATCATTACTTGGGGGTTTTTGGGGTCGCTGATTACGAATCTGAAGTCCGTTTTCCAAAATTCAAAATGGTGGATCCAATATGGTGGACGAATTTTTTTAGAATTAATCGAAATCGCTTGAAAGTCGTTACTTGGGGTTTTCGGGGTCGCTGATTACGAATCTGAAATTACTTTCAATAAATAAACGTTAAATTATTGAATAATTGTACCGTCGGAATTTTCGTTACCCGATGTACACCGCGGGGAGGTTGCACGATCAGGATTTGTACATCGTTTAGCCCTGAAAAGGTCAGTTTAGTAAATACTGTTCAAAACTTTATAATAATCAAATTAAGCTGTTTATTTCCTAATAAAATTAACTAATTAATTAAAATTAGCGGATTTTAATTGCTATTATAAAGTTTTGATGTCTTTTGCTTTGAACAAGTGAATTTTTTTCAGCAGTGGTAAGCAGCGAAGCAATTTCTTGTGGCAAACAGGCAGAGTGGTACATTGCAAGTTTTACACATCCATGATGTTCGCTTTTAGTCGACTTTAGTACTGCAATGATCACAGCGTCTAGGTGAAGCGATAATTTTAAGCAACTACCAAGTTGAACTTGGTAGTTTGTGTCCTACCAATTCATCTACTAAACGTAGCGTAAAAAAGACAAGTTCTAATTCAGCATTATTTGACTGACCGCATACCTACGGTGATGGTAACAAACAATAAACAAAATACTATACATAGTTTGATGAAACAAATAAAGAGCGCAAAAAAGACAAGTTATAAATCATCAATATTTGACTGAACGCATATTTAGGTTGATTTTAACAAACAATAAACAAAACACTGTTTAGAGTTCAAAGAAACTAAAATACTAACTGAACTAAAGCAAATGAATTTTACTGAAAGCGAATTGCTTCGCTGCTTACCACTGCTGAAAATAAAATTCAATTGTTGAAAGCAAGACACATCAAAACTTTATAATAGCAATTAAAATCCACTGAATTTAATTAATTAGTTAATTTTATTAGGAAATAAACAGCTCAATTAAATTATTATAAAGTTTCGATCAATTCTAAAAAAAATTCGTCTGTCATATTGGATCCGCCATCTTGAATTTTTAAGAACAATCTTCAGATTCGTGATCAGCGACCCCGAAAACCCCCGAGTAACTATTTTTAAGCGATTTCGATCAATTCTAAAAAATTCGTCCGCCATATTGGATCCGCCATCTTGAATTTTGGAAAACGGATTTCAGATTCGTGAACAGCGACCCCGAAAACCCCCGAGTAACGACTTTCAAGCGATTTCGATCAATTCTAAAAAAATTCGTGCGCCATATTGGATCCGCCATCTTGAATTTTGAAAAACGGACTTCAGATTCGTAATCAGCGACCCCAAAAACCCCCGAGTGCAAACTTTCAATCAATTTCGATTGAATTTAAAAAAAATTTTTTTTTGTTCTTTAATTTATTTATTTATAGTTGTTTATAATTTCACGTAACCTCATTCGCTATCAATTTTTCGACATTTAACAATGTTTTGATTATTAATATACAAAGATTTTTGGATTTTACTTGAAAAAGACTGTGTATAAACAGATATTTTCACAATATAAAAGGTGGTAATCTGTGTTACCACTATGCCGCAAAGGGTTAACTTCCTATATAAACAAAAAAAATTTTTTTAATTTTATAGTGACATAATAAATATATAATAATTTGAAACATTCTAAAAATCCTAATTGCTAAATGACACATTTAGGTTAGAATAAACACACCAAGATGAACTTCACAACGTTGATCAACAAAACAATTTTTTTAAAAGTATATTATTCAAAGACAACGTAACAGTATTGTCACAAAAAATGTATTAAAAATATACATTTTTCTTTTTTTTGTTTTAACCCTTTAACGCCCAAATGGACAAAATTTTGGCATGAAGTTTGAGGACTTATTTCGGTACTTACAAATCAATAGAAAAATTCACAAATCATCATTTCTTATGTTTTCGTATGCGCTCTATCGACTGGCGTTAAAAAAAGTCAAAAATTTATAAACAAAAAAGCTATTAATGTTTTTTATAAAAAAAATCCGATTTTTAAAAAATTTTTGTTAAATTTTCAATTTTTACTACTATGAAATAGCGGAAAAATAATTCCATATGTTACAAATAACGTGACATAGATATATAACCTAAAAGATAGGACTATAAAGAAAATTAAAAATTAAAATGGCGGCTCAAAAATGGAGTTTGAAGTTCAATTTTTTTTCAAAATTTGATTCGAAAGTGCTAAATTGTTAAAAGTATTTAGATCAGCTTGAAATTTGTTGCTCGGGGGTTTAAGGGGTCCCTGATCAAGAATCTGAAGTCCGATTTAAAAAATTCAAAATGGCGGATCCAATATGGCGGACAATTTTTTTAAAAACTCATTAAATTTGCTTAAAACTTGTTATTCGGGGGTTTCTGATTATGAATCTGAAATTTAATTTTCAAAATGGCGGATCCAATGTGGCGGACAATTTTTCTAAAAAATTATTAGATTCGCTTGAAACTTGTAACTCGACGGTTTTTGGTGTCGCTGATTACGAATGTAATGTCCAATTTTCAATATTTAAAATAGTGGATCCAATGTGGCCGCTAAATTTTCAAAAACTGATTAGATTAGCCTGAAATTTGTTACTCGAGGGTTTTTGGTATTGCTGATTACGAATGTAATGTCCAATTTTTAAAATTAAACATGGCCGCTCCTATATGACAGACGAATTTTCATTTGAAATTCGATAATCACGTTCTTCAGCCATTAAAATACTTTAAATATTTTTAATATTTTCCAACTTTCACCACGTGGAAGTAAACGTGAACTAGAAAGTCTTTTTTTTATTTTTTAATTTTATATTTTTATTACATTTTTATTTTTTGTATTTTTCCTTTTTTCATTTTTTATGTTTTTTCTTCTTTTTATTTTTTATTATAATTTTTGAATTTAAAAATCAAAAAATGGAAATGTATATGTTTTATATTAATCATTACTTATTTCAAAATTAAATTAAAAAAAAATTTTTATCTTTAGCCTGCAGCTCTCGTAAAGCTTTTTAAAAATCATTATTAACAGTTTTAATTCGATTAATTTTACTTATCAATATATTAAATCAAAAAAATATATTTTAATAAATGACATAATTTATTTTAAAAATAAAAAAGACTTTTCAGTTCACGTTTACCTCCACGTGGTGAAAGTTGGAAAACATTAAAAATATATTAAGTATTTTAATGTCTAAAGAACGTGATTATCGAATTTCAACTGAAAATTTGTCTGTCATATTAAAGCGGACATGTTTAATTTTAAAAGTTGGACATTAAAATCGTAATCAGCGACCCCAAAAATCCTCGAGTAACAAGTTTCAAGCGAATCTAATGATTTTTTAGAAAAATTATCCGCCATATTGGATCCGTCATTTCGAATTTCGAAAATTGGACTCCTGATTCGTGATCAGCGACCCCTAAAACCTCCGAGTAACAAATTTTGAATTTTGAAAATTGGATTTTAGATTCATAATCAGCGACCCCAAGAACCCCCGAATAACAAGTTTCAAGCAAATTTAATGAGTTTTGAAAAAATTGTCCGCCATATTGGATCCGCCATTTTGAATTTTTAAAATCGAACTTTTTTATAAAAAACATTAATAACTTTTTTGTTTATAAATTTTTGACTTTTTTTAACGCCATTCGATAGAGCGCATATAAAAACATAAGAAATTATGATTCGTGAATTTTTCTATTGATTTTTAAGTACCGAAATAAGTCCTCAAACTTCATGCCAAAATTTTGTCCATTTGGGCGTTAAAGGGTTAACAAAAATTATCATTTCTTTAAAGCAATATTCGGAAATATAAAACAATCTTTTTTTCGTTGACCAACATTGTGTACTTTCACTTCATACTAAACACTAATTTTTGAAATATTTTATAAAGTTTATAGTTTATATATAAAATTAACTGTATTTTCAATTGTAACTTAACCAACAAATTAACAATATTCTCACCATCTGAGCTGCATTTTCATTTGGCTTTAAGTTGCCTGATTAACCTTTTTTAATTTTCGAAGGCTCATTTTAAAGCTGAAATTCTAACGAAAATTTCTGTGTTTCTAGAAAAATTTTATCTAAATTTTTTTAGATTTTTGAAAAAGTTGAAGTCAAGAGACAAAAATGAGAAAATTTGATCATTTTTTTATTTCTTTCTCACTCTACAACTTACAAAATAATTAACGAAATGACTTCAACGGTTTGTTTTCAAAATATCAGAAGATTCAAATTTTAAAATAATAAGGTAAATTTTTCTCTTTTTCAGTCTGTCTTAACTTAAAATAATGTTTAATTAATAATATATTAATTAACTATTGATTTTAACATCTTAAAAAATCAATTTAAATTAAACCTTTTTTCTTTATAATTCTAAAAATTTATTTTGGAACCTTTTTGTCTAAAGTTATAATAATAATTAATAAAACTAAAGCTTATTATGGATTATAAATAATTCATATTACATACGTGCATAAATTGAAATAATTTATACTATGTATTTAATTTATTGAGGTTAAGTATGGAGTCAGGAGAAAGAGAAGAAGTTTTGTCGAAGTCTTGTGCGAAAAAGAGAAGTGTATTATACAATTTTCGAATATGGATTCACTGATTCAAAAGAGAAATTTGCGAAATGTAAGGCTTGCGCAATTTTACAAAAAGATGTAACAATAGAAATGAAAGATGGGAACACAAGCGGAACAACTCAAAATTTGAAAAATTTTCATAACGATGAGTACATTAAAACACAAATATTGTCCAACTCTGCAAAGCAATTTGAAGTAATTATTTATTATTTTTAACTATTTTTAATTTTTTAGGTTAATCTTAGTTTAATTTTATCAGTGTTTCTTTCTCAATGTTTATTTATGCATAAATAAATGAAAAATATGAATTCATTTAAAATCAAATAATAATATTTATAAAATCAATTGTTTTTAAAAAATAAACACACAATTATAAAATTATGTTTAATAGTGTATAATTGTCTCTTTAAATTAATTTAGAAATTTGACCAAACTACTTTCAACCGGATAATAATGGAGTGGATTGCTAAGAAATACTTACCAATAAATTTTTTCGATGACAAAATAACTGAAGAATTCTTTGCGTATATTAACAAAGATGTCAATTTTTCTAAAAAAATGGCCTACGAGCAATGATTTCTTCGACATTTAATACCATGCAAATAAACATTATCGAAAAATTGCAACAAAATTCTTCAAAAATTTATTTTCTCAAACGCTTGCTCTGAAAGGAGTACTTTTCTTGTTAGAAAAGTGTGGCGAAAGTAAAACTTTTGTCAACTGCTCTGAAGAGCGTGGCGAAAGTAAAATTTGGCGTGGCAAAATTAAATTCAGCATGGCGAAAGTAATTTTTAGCGAGGCGAAAGTAAATTTGGCGTGGCGAAAGTAAATCATGACCTAATTCTTTTTTCTTGTTCTTTGACCGAGATATATTTTGTATCTAACTTCTTCCCCACTTAAAACATTCGTATTTTATTATAGTTAACATAAGCACACGTGAAATTAAAATTATACGAAACTCACGAAGAAACCTTTCCTCGCAAGGCGTTGGAGAAAACGTAGTGCACAACACGTGGTGAAAGAATAATTTTTCTCAAGTGATTGCTGCTCTTGCTACGCTCAAGCCGCAAACTTCACTCTCGAAAAATCACACTTTTGATACTAGTTGTACAATGTACTATTACGCTTGATAGCTGGACCTCTATTGCTTCCAAATCGTTTTACGGGATTACAGGTTAGAGATTTATTGTTGATTTTCAAACGTAGAATTCGAAAAATAAAATAAAATTCTTCAATATTTTAATAATTATTTATAATAAAAAATTATAAAAAATATAATGAGACATTTCACGCCAAACCAACATATCGTCAAAATTCACATTTTTTATTTGGATCTAACATTTTTTATCTTTTAGTACTAGTTGAAAAAGAGCTTCATAATGTTTTAAAAAAAATTTTACCCAGCTGTTTACAAGATACGAATTTTTCAAAATTTCACGTTTTGAAAAAAAAATAAAATAGTATTGAAATACTCACCGCGCTTTGCATGTCCTTTTTTGTGAGTTTTTGTTATGAAAACATAGTAAATTCGCTCAGCAATCATACCAATGGCGTATATGTGATATAGACGAGAAAAAAGTATTGCTAAAGTTCATACTATACTATGCAGAAATTACCCTCAGTGTAATATCAATTAAAATACAATTTCTTCAAAAGTTTAGTGATCTAAAAGAATAAATTTTTTAAAAAGTTATTTTATTGTTTTATGATATTAAATTTTAACAAATCTTAAATATAGGTACTCAATCATAAATATAAGAATCTTCTTAAATTATTTTTTTGTCTTCTAAATATTTCGCAAACTGTTTGAGCCTTTGAGCATCGAATATTGAGAGCTTCAATTATTTTTTCATAATTTTGAATAGTTGAAAATTTAACTACAACGTTTGGTAAATTTTTGTCTACATTAACCCATTTGTATAACTCTTGGCGGTTGAAATTTGTTGATTCAATGGCATTTAATGACTAGCTCGAGCGGCTGCATTTTTTAGCGTACCTCCAACGCCGTTGCAAGAATGGATGAAGAAGAAGAAAGGATTTAGAGTTTAGAAAATCTTTTAAAATAGAGTTATGAGGATTATAAAATAATATAAAAATGCAAAAAAATGTTACATTTTTTTGGAAAATATAAATTTTTCAATGTAAGAAAGATAAGAAAATAAATATCTATTAATTAGGGGGAAAAGCTTAATCATAAAGAATAAATTATATTAATATTAATTCAATAACAAAAAAATAATTTAAGATGATTCTTATATTTATCATCAAGTACCTATATTTAAGATTTGTTATTTAATTTTATAAAACAATAAAATAACATTTTAAAAAATTTATTCTTTTGGATCACTAAACTTTTAAAGGAATCGTATTTTAATTGATATTACACTGAGGGTAATTTCTGCATAGTATAGTATGAACTTTTGCCATACTTTTTTTTAGTCTATATCACATATACGCCATTGGTATGATTGCTGAGCTAATTCACTAAATTTTTATAACAAAAACTCACGACAGAGGGCATGCGGAGCGCGTTAAGTATTTCAATACTATTTTATGTAAAAATTTCTCTCAGTTTAGGCAAAACTGAATCGTGTATAAACAGTTTGTTGCATAATGCAGAGGCTAAATGAGTAAATACTGAATTTCCATAATTTATAAAAATTCTGAAAAAATAGTAAAAATCATATACCCACGACAGGACAAGGCTTAAAATTTGCGTAAAGGGAAGTAGTTTTTTTGGAATTTTTTTTTAAAAAATCGAAGAATACAAACAGATTTAAAAATTAAATTTTAATCTTGAAATTTTAAAAAATGCAGTAAAAAATTGTTGAAAAATATTTTTTATAAAATTTTAGAAAAGTTAATGAAAAAACAAAAAAATTTTATATAAGAAAGTTTAAAATCGATCTACATTTGTAGAAGTTATAAATAAGCATTCAAAAATTTTTTTTAAACGTAAAATTTTGAAAAATTCGTATCTTGTAAACGACTGGGTAAAAAAATTTGAAAAAAATTATGAAGTTCTTTTTCAACTAGTACTAAAAGATAAAAAATGTTTGATCTAAATAAAAAATGTGAATTTTGACGATATGTTGGTTTGGCGTGGAATGTCTTAACTATAAAATTTATAATTAGGTCATTACATCGATAACGAATGGATCTTGCAGTCAGCAACATTAGAATTTACTCCAGCATTAAAAAACGGCCTTAACAAGACAAATTAAGAAAAGCTGTGGTCAAAGAAATAATTGATCGAAATTTATTAGCCTGTCAATACAGGCGGAATGAGGCTCACAGATTGATTCAAAAGGTGGGAGATGAAATAATTTGTTTAAGAAGGATACATTTAGAAAAGCGAGGCAAGAAGAAATTGACAAAGAACTAATTTTATACGATGATGGAGTAAACGGATATAAATTGCTGGATTTTGCAAAGAAGGTGAAAGATCTTCTTTCGTACTTTCCTTTATTCATTGACATAATGCGGGAATGCGGAAATTAAGAATTATTAAAGCCGCCATAGTAAATTCAACTAGAAAATCTTCAAAAAGGAAAGCCAACAGGAATAAAGATTCACTTGCTTTAAAAAAGTCAAAGGTAACTAAATTAGTCAATTCAAAAGATTATAATAATTTGCAGGAGCTGAATATTGAACATAATTGTCAAAATAAAAATAAAAAGAAACTTAAGGTTAGAGAAGTGTTTACGGACACATCATGCGAAGATGTAACGAAAAGTTTAAATGAACATAGTAATAATGACGCTGCTTCGATTAATCATGATCCTGATAATTCATTGAAAGAAGAAAATAATGTTATCAACCTGCGCATTCGACATCATACTTCACTTTTTAAGTTTGACTATTTCCGATGAAGTCTATTACAAGCAATTAGTTGTCGTCATCTCTAGCGACATATACAAATGCGCCTAGATATTTGTCAAGAATAAACGAGAAACAATTACTTTGCTAAAAAAGGAACGGGCGAAAATACTGCGTGATTCTCCTGTTAGTGTATGTAAAAAAGTGAATATTACCGAGGAAGATCGAGATTAAAATTTACAATATTTAAAGTCAATGGAATTTGTAACTTAAGCGAACTAACAAACAGTTTTTTCGAAAGTACGCCAAGTTACACTAGAGAAAAAACTTGCAGCATATGTAAAAAAACAAAATTTGACACATACGTAGAGGCACACATTGATTTAATGATTTTGACCAAAATGGGAATAAAAAATTTTATACAACACAGGCGTATTATGGTCACTTTATCTACATGTACAGGCGCGTACTAAGTTCCCCCTTATAATCCAGCAGTCAATAAAGAAACTATTATAGCCCTAGGGAGATAAAGGGTACATTATTGACCGCTTACAGGTCAATAAAGTACCCTTTATCTCTCTAGGGCAATAATGGTTACTTTATTGGCCAGCTGGGTTATATGGGAGAACTTAGCATGCACCAGTACAGGTAGCATAGAGTAACCATAATACGCCTTTGTTGTACAAAGCAAAGTATGGAACAAGGGAGGTAACCTCGTTTGTTACATAATGTACTATAAAAAGAGCATTGCAATTGCCTCCAAAACTTAAAAAGAATGTATGTTGTCAAAAAGAAACAAAGGTTAAAACATCATATGGACCACATCTTTGGATTTCAACCGACATTGGAATGAGAAAAGAAGTAAGGTTATCAGACATTCCAAAAACAATTGCGGTCGAAACTCATAACTATAAGTTAGCCGATTTAATAGAATACCAAGGGACTTATTATTCTAAAACTCCAGTTTATTATGTTAGCTATATGAAAATTGGAATGCATTGGCTTCTTTACAACGACCTGACTTCCTCAAAATATCCACAGCGAATAGAAAGCATTTGTAACGTTCATTTTTTCTTTCTTATCAAATTCCGAGTTTTAAAAAAAAACACCTAAATCATTCTTAGTTTAAAAAAAAATTTCAAATTTAAAGAATATATTCTTTAAATTTAAAAATTTGTAAATTTAAATTTGTAAATTTGAAATGTTTTGATTCTTGTTTAAATTATTGACTTTTGGGAAAAATTATTTTCATATATTTGTTGTACTTTCTTAGCACAACACAGCACAAGTAACAGAATTTAAAAAAATTTAATTTTTAGAAGAATACAGTTAAAAATTTCATTTTTTTAGAAATTGCTTCCTCATAGAGAAAGGATTGTATTAGCAAAATTTTTTATTGTGATTTTTTGACATATTTACAAAATTTGTTTCATTATACCTAATCTTTTAGTACTTTATGCACAAACAAGCATTGCTCGTATAAATGTTATAAATAAATATAAAAAAATTTTATGTAATTTTATCTCAGAAGTCCAAAAAACAGATTTTAAAAAATTGTCCCGATGTGTGTGTGTACTAACATTACATTTGCCTTAATATCTCAGAACGAGAAAGAGCTAAAGGCTTTAATTTTTTTTAAATTGTAGGTGTCCCCGGGGGACATCAAATGAGAGTACTTTTAGCCCGATTCATAAAGTTTAACTATATTTTTTTTGCATTTTTCATTTTCTAAAAACACGTTTTTTGGCCTTAACTTAAAAAAAATATTAGAACACCTATAAATGTTTTTCTTTAGTTTGATACCGGTCACATAACATGTGAAAAGTTACCACTAAAAAACAACCACTGCTCAAGTTGAGAACCTTTTTCCGAAGGTTACAACCCGGTGAAAATGTGGTATCTTCCCTTGGGTTTTGACTTTTCGACACCGACATGCAGAAAAAAATCGGCTAGCTGGGCCTACCTTTTCGCTTTTTCTGACCGCGCGACTTTTCTGTCTCTTTACTATATCTGTCTATCTCCCTTTCTCTTCTCTACGTTTCTTCTCTCTCTCTCTTTTTATTTCTGGCAAAGCACTCACAGGGCCCAGCAACCACTATAGCTACGTATATTTCACTGAGTAAGTGTCAATAAATTATTATTGTTATTATTATTATTATTTATTATTATTATTGCTCATACTCCAAATATTATCAACATTACTATGCTTCTATTACATCGTTTTTAATGTTAAACAATTTGCATTAAGAAGTGATTCATGTAATAATAATTTCAGGATTAACACAATTATATTATCTGAAGTATTAATTTTAAGTATTGTTTAATCGTTTAATCAATAACTAAATCATTATTAATTAAAGAATTAATAATTCAATATTAAAATAAATATTAACGTGTCTTTAATATAATTTGCATCGAAATTATATAAATATCAATTATTTAAGGTAATAATTTTAAGTAAAGATTCGACATATTATGTTTATTTTTGTGTGTTTTAGGAGTTAATTCTAAGATTTTAAATGTTTGTGAAACGGCTAATACTTTTGTCTTTTGTTAGCCCACTCTATCCTCTCTACGCTCGTCGTCCTGTACGCGGGCTCTCTCTCTCTCCTACAGTCCTACCTAACTTCGCTTGTCGTCTTGAACGCATGCATTCTCTCAACACACCTACCACGCTCGTCGTCCTGAACGCGGGTTGTCCTCTCCTCATCCTAACCTCGCTCGTCGTCCTGAACGCGGGTTTTCCTCTCCACATCCTAACCTCGCTCGTCGTCCTGAACGCGGGTTTTCCTTTCCACTTCCTAACCTCGCTCGTCGTCATGAATGCGGGCCTTCTATCTATATCCTATTCTCGCTCGTCGTCTTGTACGCGGGTTTTTTAAAATTCTTTCCTACTTCACATACAGTATTTTCCTTCCTTTATTTTATCACGATATTATAAAAGAGGATTAAGACATAACTAATTTATTTCTATTTACTAAAAAGAAATAAGTTACTGTAGTTAATGGGTTATCGCATATATAATGGCCTAAACAATTCAAGTAACAAATTCATTAATTAATTATTTGAATAAAATAAATAAACAGAGAAAAGAAATTATTCATTACAAATACGAGATATTAAATATCATATTATTTAATATTAGGTATAAAATATCCAATATTTCCAACTATTATGCTTTTAAAACTTAAGGGTAGCTTCTTTGCCCGGTCTTATCCCTTCACACGGTGACCGGTAACAAATTGGCGCCGAACGTGGGGCCCGAGATTGCTCCTTGGCATTCAGGTTCTGATGGATATCAGAACGGACCTCCTAGCCTGATGTCTCCTACTCCCAAACCAGCTAACCATTCCTCTACTTCCACTTTAACTACGGAGAAAAGAAATCTGAGAGATTGGCCGTGTCGAAAGGCCAATAGCCTTTTTCACACTCCCCTCACTATTAGACGCAGTCCCTCCCGAGAGCCGAACTCGGTGTTAAGTCCGAACAGACAGACTTCTTTGCTTAACGGACTAGAAAGTCTCACTACCACTAAGCCCGCCGCTTTTGCTCCTACTGGGGACACGGTAGTGCTTTATCCTTAACAGCGAGCCCTAAAACACCCCCAAGAGATCTCTCAGTACAAAAAAACGTTCCTCGTACATTTCCACCTCTCCAACGTACTCCCCTCACTTCCGGGAGTGAGATTCAAATCCCGGTGGCGCTCAACACTAACCTAACCTTGTCATCTGCAATGAAAAGTTCTAATAATTCGAAGAACTCTCCCCGTCCCTCTCCATCTGTTTTCTCCATCTGTTTTCCCTTTAGCTATGCCATCAAATCTTTCGTTTGATGATTAGTTGGGGCTGATACGAGTTTTTCAGTCTCCAGCCCCTCCCTTCCAGGACTTTAATGTCAATGGTATAATGATAATATTCCCTTTCCGAAATTTATTGTTTATTTATTTAGGCCTAGCCTGATGATGATGACAAACCAAGTCATCGAAACGTCGCTATCTTTTTATTTATTTGACATCAATAAAAATATGACATAAAACCAATATGTCTATACTTTTACCTTCCACGGATCGAATTTTCTACTTACTTTCAATTTAATGTCAATGATTACGAAGATCCTCAAATGTTTCTTCTCAATTGCGAGAAATATTTTAAATCCGCCCGCACTGACTCTGACCAACGAACACAAAGTGTTAACAAGGGTTTAAAGGAGGATGCTCAGAGATGGTGTGCCGTATACAGAGATTTATCTCTTCCATGGGGAGAAGTTAAAGAATTATTTCTTAAAAAATATGCGGGAACCACTGCTGTCATGAGGCTTCAAGCCTCACTGTACTCACAGAAGCAAGGTGACAGAGAACCCGTTGCTGTCTTCCTGCAGTATAAGTATTTGTTGGCCAAACGACTTAAAGTTCAACTTGCTCCGGCTGATTTGACAACACTATTGCTCGAGTCTATAAAGCCAACACTCAGACGTTTAGTACGTCCAACCAATCCTCAGTCTTTTGCGGAATTGCTTGAAGCTTCGACTTAGGCCGAGCAAGATGAGACCGATTGTGCTCCTCGCAAGCCAGTTCCGACCAAAGAAGAACCTCCACGGCGCCCAGCGCAAGAGAATTCCAATTAAAGGCCTCAAAAGTGTTTTTTTCAAAAAACTTTTTGCGGCACATTTGAACACAAACCTAGCACAATTCAGCACAAGTTTCGTTTTTTTTTAATTTTTAGTTTGCGGTGCTAACTACCCGGACATGCTTAGGTCTTGATACCTAAGTTTCTACTTGTAAATGTATGTGATAAGAAATAAAAAATGCATTATGAACATTATAATATAATTTATATAATTAATATAATAATATAATATAATATAATTATACTATAATTTATAATATAATTTATAATTATAATATAATTTTAATTGATTTTTAATTTAAAAACTTCACCATTGATCCTTACAAACATCAACATAACACATCATTTCGATGACTTTAATATAGAAGCTGGATGGCATTTTTTTGGGACTTGACATGGAAAAAATGATTATGATGGACTTGGTGGTACAGTGAAGAAATTTGTACGACGTGAAAGTTTAAGAAGACCAGATACTGAACCAATTACATCTCTTAAAGCATTTTTTTAGTTAGTAGAAAATAAATTTGACACAATACCGTTTAACTTTTGTTCCATTGAAGACCATCAAAATAAAAAAAAATAAAAAAAAATCAAAATTAGAAATATCTGAACGATTTATAGCTTGTAAAATAATCACCGGTACAAAAAGTATCCATTCCTCTGTTCCAATTTAAATAAAGAAATAAAATGTAAACTTGTTTCTGATTTCGACGACACCCATTCCCAAATATTAAAAATAATGTAGAAATTCAAAATAATGAATAATTTTTCATTAATTTAAATTCTTTTGGCATTGTATTTACAGTTATATAAAATTATTGTTTAAACAAATTATTGAAAAATTAATTTTTCTTAACTTTTTTTAATATTATAAAAAATTGACATTTTCTCTACAATTTTGAATAAACGACTTTTTTGTAGAATCAATAGTTTTCGAAATAAAAATTCTCGAAAAAAGACATTTTTTAAATTCCGAATTTTTAAATGTAAATACACCAGAAACTCAATGAAGTGATTCTCGATTTAGTGAACGAATGTAGTCTTTCAGTACCGTACACACTGTGCATGCCTGAGAAATGCAATTTAGTCGGTCGAAACAAATATTTCATACATTTAAAATGACTTTAATTTTTTTAAATGTTAAAGATAAAATCTTAGCATATTTTAAATTGAAAATGCTGTGCATTACACTGAAAAACGATTAATTTGATCCAAACAAATTTTTGTTTAAATTCAATTAAAATATCTTTGCTTTTTAGTCAGACATATTTAAGTTTAATTCAAACATATCTTTTGGTTTATTTAAAGAGCTTTTATTCGTTTTGCTAATTACTTATCAATTAATTCATTTCCTGATTCTCTTCTACCGATGAAAGTCGTACACGGAGAAACTTTTTCTTCTAATATTGAATATATTTGGTTATCTTTATTCTAAAAGTTTTTTGGAATGTGGGGATTTTCAGTGCATTGTGCTAATAATTTCAACATTAATACGAAAATATGATAACTTCATTATATATTAAGGAACCTTTGGTGTACAAAAATTACTATCGGCATTAGAAATAGTCTTATTTTTCTTTAGAAAAGAATAAGATGCCAGTTTTTGTTTGTGAAATAATACGGTAATTCTAACCTTTTTTCCACATATAGATAGAATATATAACAGACATTCTAACATAACATACCATTTTTGAACGGACTGACTGGGCCTACTTAACCGATTTCGCCCAAGCATCACTGAGAACTATTCCTACACTGAAAAAATTAAAAGCACGCTGTTGTCTTTGTAGAGATAGATGCATTCTTTTTGGCAGGACAGCAGTACACTCTATCAGAAAGGAACGCAGTTAACCGCAAAAAGCGAGCGGTTACTCTTTCAGGGGTAACTGCTGTTCCCAAAAAAAAGAGATGCTCGCTTTTTGCGGTTAAATGTTATCCCTTATGACAGAGCGCGCTGCTGTCTCGCATTGAAGTCAGCAGTGCGCTTAAAATTTTTTCAGTGTAAATATAACATAATGTTTTTCACAACTTTTACTTATTTACATAATTTGATTAGAAAGTTATTTTGAAAAATGCTCTTTCTCGAAGGTACATATTTTTTCACTCGTTTAATATATAAGGACGATTCAGCTGTGTACTTTTAACAAATCTTGCGATCTTTCAGTTTCCGTGACCAATCGTCGTATCTTTGCTTGCGTGTGAGTGTGTGCGTAATTAAGGGGGAGTGACACCTTTGACCCGAAAAAATTGATTTTAATTTGTTTTTGCTTAAAAGATACTTTATGAGGTGTAGAATAGGAATTATATCATAAGAAGTAATTTCGAAGTTACTTTATGTGAAAAAAAATCGATATCTGTAAAAGGTGTCCAAGAAGAGCGCTTCAGGTTATTTTTAGCGCCGTTGGCTATTTTTTCTTTTATCGTAGCAGCTCAAGATTACTGAAGACAGCTGATTAGAAATTCTTTTGGGGACCTGTATCCAGTGCTCTTTGTGGAGTTATTCCGTGCTCTGTCAAAGTCAAAAAACTCACAGATACCAAGTTCTGTAAAAATTCAAGAAATTTTTATAAATCTAATCGCCATATTAGATCTTTCAATTTTATTTCGAAAATCTGACTTTAAGTTCGTAATCAGCAACCCCAAAAACCCCTCAATACCAAGTTTTGTAAAAATTCAAATTTTTTTAAAAATCCTACCGCCATTTTAAATCCGCCATTTTTAATTTTAAAAATCTGCCTCTAAGTTCGTAATCAGCAACCCCAATAAAGCCTTAGTACTAAGATTGAGGTAAAACCGTCAATATTTATAGAATTTTATGTCACTTAAAATCTGATATGTATTTTGAGCAAAGATGGTGCACTTTAATAACATATTTTATGAATTATTTTCATTTTTCCACTACTTCAATCATTAAAAAATAATTCATTATTCCATTCTGAACAATATTAAACAATTTTTTTCACTTATAATAATTTTTCTGCGCCTTGAATTTGATGGTTAAAATAAATTTTTAATTTTTAAAAATTTTAAAACTAAATTTTTGTTGTTTATAGGTGGTTAATATTAATTTTTCTAACAAGTTTTCGTATTTTAAATTATAATGTGCTTCGAAAGATTAAAAAAAATTAAAATTTTTTAAAATAAATATCAAAATTTTCAAAAAATAAAAATTTGAACTTCTTTTGTAATTTTTATTAATTATCATTGCCGATTTTGATATATACTTATTTTATAATTCTGAACAATCAATCATATGGATTTTCAAAAATTTTATATTTTTCAAAAATTTTAATTTTTTTTTTAAATCAAATTTTTTTAAAAATAAATAAAAATTGTAAATCAGTTAAAAATTACTTTTATTAATTTTCTATAGTGTAATATGATGTCAGGTAACTGAAAAAATGTAAAAAAAATTTGATACCCCTAAAAATGGTCATTTTTGAATGGTTCAAATTTTACTAGTGTTTTTAAAAAATTCAACTAATTCCACATTTTTTATAATTTTTCGTTGACAAATTGTTTGTATGCTTTTCTTGCGATAATAAATAATCAATCGTATAGATTTTAAAAAATTTTAAGTTTTTCTAAAAATTTCAAAAAACGTGCACAGTGCAGCGCGCGTAAAACTTGCACGCCAAAATTAAAAATTTATTTTAACCATTAAATTCAAGAAGACCAATCTGAAACATTTTGCAAACTATTCTTATCATTGCCAGCTATGTTTTTCTTTAAAAAATTTTTTTTTAAAACGTCCAAATTTAAAAAAAACTAATTTGTTTATAAAATTTTTTAATTTAAAAAAAAAAGTTTTAACAGCATTTAAAAGTTGAACAAAAATTGAACTTTTTTTTGTCTTAACGAAATTTTTGTAAATACAATAATTTTTAAGTTGTAGGCGATATCACGATTCACAAGATGGAATTTTTGCTTTATTTGAAGATGGAAGTAGATATAAAAATGAAATGTGGTGAAAAGACCATGAAAAAGACATTCATATTAAATTATATTCGGATGAGGTCGACATGTGCGAAGGATTGGGATCAAAAGCCTGTGGCCAACAAAAGTTATTAATGATCTATTGTTCATTTGCAGATATTAATCCAATTTATCAATCTTCCATATTGTTCAATTTTTTAGTGGCCATTGTAAAGTCCGAAGATGTGAAGCGGTACGAAATATTGAAAATATTGGAACCTATTGTCAATGATATTAAAGTATTTGAGGAAGACATTGACAGTCCAAATGATACCATACAAGTAGGAGGATTATATGCAACTGTAGGTGACAATTTGACACAAAATGGTACGTATGGATTAAAAGAATCCTTTGGTCGCACCTTACGCTCGTGTCGTACTTGTTTCGCGAGCCGTCCTCAAATGCAAATTTTAACACAAGAAAATAAAAATGTTTTTCGGAATCCTGTAGACCATGATAGACAAGTAGCCGAGATTGAAAATTCAAATGGAGAAGAAAAAGAACGATTAATGACAGCTTATGGGATTGAAATAAGAAGCATTTTTAATAAATTAACAGGCTTATATGTTACCGAAGGTGCACCGCCAGATATAATTCACGATTTATTACTGATAATCCTTCCAAGAACATTGCAATATTTTGCTCAAAAGAAGATATTGCCAAAAATATCTATAAGAATATCTTTCGGAAAAAATTCCTATAATTTCTATTTGTTAATTACGATTTTAAACTAGATTATTTTAAAGTTTTGTTAAAAAATTTACATAATTTCTATTTTTTATTATAATTTCTTAACGAAATTTCGAGTACTTATTGTTAGAAAAAAAATTTGAAAATTACCTTTATTAGATAAAAGAAAATTAGAAAATCACCTTCATTAGAAAAAGTTTTTTTTAGAAATTCACCTTTATTAGAAAAATTTTTTTTAGAAAATAAAAAATAAAAAAATACTTTTTAGAAAATATAATATTCCACAATTCGTCACAACAAAAGAATTAGTCATTTCGTTTAAATTCCAATTTATCTACACGAAATGGTGCAAACTGAATCAAATTGAGTAAATCCACGTCAATCTCGTTTTCTACCAATATCGTAATTCACTTCGATTCACCTGAATTATTTTTTACTGGGATCGCAGATTGAAAATATATATTTTTCTTTTAATCTATAATTTGTTTAACATTTGAAAAAATCCGAAAAATTCTTAGTATTTTCTACAAAAAAACATAATAAACGTAGGTATAATTTGTTTTAAATTGTTTTTATTTGTAGAATCGCGTATAAAGCAAATCTTTATTTAATTGATAATGTTGATATCAATAAAAATATGTAACATTATTTTCGAATTGTTTGTGTTTTTTTTATATAATGCGCTTAGCGCTATATTATTTAACAATTTTGTAAAGGTTAAATTAAATAATAAAAAAAATTATGTCAAACAATAAGAACGACATCTGATAAAAAATTAATTAGAAATTTAATAAAGCATTATTTTTTGTACTACTTTAATACTTCTAAAGCATGTAAAAATTCGCAGAGTAAATAAAAATGAAAACAATATAATATATGTAATATAATTTTTATGTATAATTTTTTCTAATAGATCATCTTTCAATTATAGAAATATCCTTCTGTTATGTAATGTAGTCGGAAATAGGCAATACTCTCTTCTGAAAAATCGTTAGGAAAAAAACACAATTATGAGTTTTTGGTTGCACTTAGAAGTTCTAGGGTTTCTATGCTAACTCGAAAATGAATGCAAAATTCAATATTTCATGAAGCTGAATCTTGAGTTAAAGTTTAAAAATTTTATGAAAAATAATTCAAAATATTTATTATTAATGTATTTAGTGTATACTTTATTATACAAAATTTGTTTTTAAATTGATTAAAAGTATTGAAGTATTAAAACTATTTTATTACTTACCAAAGAGCTTGAAGAATTCGAAGAACTTTTAAGCTTCTTCAGAAGACAGGCTGCACCAATTTTTCCCTTCGATGTTGATGCTTCGAATTGGTCTACATCCTGCTGCTTCCTTTTTAAATTAGGAAGAACCTTATCCGAAAGTTGCATCTAATAAAATATATAATATTATTATTTAATTATTAATTATTATAATAATATTATTTACAAATGTTCCTTAATTTATAGTAAATATATTTAAATGCATTTGAAAATCACAAACAGCAAAAAGTTCACTTATTTCAATACAGTGGACAAATCTCCTTTGATGAATAAATGTTTGCGCAAGAATTTCATTAAAAATTTTTTTTCTCGAAAAATTTTATGAAATTTGTTTTTGCAAATAATTAAATTTATGCGAAAATTATATTATTAAGAAAATAATTGAATTCATAAAAAGATTTTTATTATTTACGAAAATAATTCAATATCTGTAAAAATTTTATATTATTTGTGGAAATAATTGAATTATAGGGAAGAAATTTATAAAAAAATGGTAAATAATATAATTGTTGTGAAATTTTTATTATTTAATTTATTCATTCAAAATTGTAATTTTCTAAAATTTTAAATTAAATTTTTTTTTAAATAATTGAATTCGTTTTGGGAAATTTCATTAAAA
This sequence comes from Leptopilina syphax, assembly GCA_032872505.1. NCBI lineage: Eukaryota > Metazoa > Arthropoda > Insecta > Hymenoptera > Figitidae > Leptopilina > Leptopilina syphax. The sequence goes on from CM065475.1 coordinate 11,297,205, forward strand.
TCGTAGATATTAGAAATCATTAAAATTAGAAAAATTTCTGAAAATAATTTAACTTTGGAGAAGAAGTTTGTTATTTATAAAGATAATTGGGATTTTTACAAAAATTTTTTTCAAATTTTAAACATAGTTGAATTTAATAAGAAATTTAATTTTTTCTAAATAATTGAATTTTTGCAATTATTTGTAAATTCTCTAAAATTGAATTTTTTAGTTAATGTAGGAAATTATTTTCTGATTAAGAATTTTAATTCAGGAAGATTTCGACTATATCAGCAATTAGTGACATCTATTAGACGTCAATTGAACTCTTTGGTTTAGAGTCGGGTGTTATTCTTAAGATAATTATTCCGATATGGTTGTCGGTAAATAATTATATTTTTGAATTTAATTTTTGATCTGAAAAAATAAGCTGCGTGAACGACTGCACTGTGCATCTGTGAGGACTCGAACCCCAGTTAATAGCTGCCTTTCGCGGGACTAACGCCTACCAATGCACGCAGCCTACGTTCACGCAGCTTGTTTTTTCAAATCAAAAATATAATTATTTACCGACAACCATATGGGAATAATTATCTTAAGAATAACACCTGACTCTAAACCAAAGAGATCAATTGAGCACCTGGATCGTAGAAGGGCACGTAAATTTTTCTCGGCCGAAATCGAAGTCCCCTAGACACTTAAAATTCAATTTCTGAATTTTAATATTTTAAATACACATCCTTATAGAAAATTTCATTGCGCATTTTTTTTTTCTTATGAAATTTTTTTGTATCTATTACCGTTTTCGAAATATTTGAGAAAAATTGATTTTTTGAAAACTGCAAATTTAATAACATTTTTCACTTCAACTCGCGATAATTCAGATGATTTTAAATATTTTTCAATGTACCAAAAAAGAAAATACGTCTAAAGATATTCTACGAATGATAAAAAAGGAAAAAAGTTATTTTCTTTATAAACAAAATTGTTGTTAATTTTTTTCTTTATTAATGTAAAAAACATAAAATACAATCTTCACGGCTCTCGTTTAACGGGCGAATTTTAAGTAACAAAGAACTTTCAGTGAGAAAGTTGTTCATTATGGACCAAAGAAGTTTTTATCCCACATGCACAAAAATGGCGCTTTTAGATAGCTGACGACAGGGAGTAAAGTCATTCATTTGTTCGACCGTATGAAAATGGCGACTTTTTTTCCCCAAGGGCAAAAAAACAGCTGGTCCCATGCTTTTTTTTGCCCAAGGTAAAAAAAAGGCCGCCATTTTCATACAACTCGAACAAGTGAATGACTTTTACTCCCTGTCGTCTGCTATCTGAAATCGCCACTTTTGTGCATTAGGAATAAAAAATATCGTAAGTAACACGGGAATAAAGGCAGCCAATTTGTTTACGATGATTTTTGTGACACGAGTGGAGGTCGAGGGCGCCGTAGGCGCCCTCGACCTCCACTCGTGTCACAAAAATCACCGTAAACAAATGGCTGCCTTTATGCCCTTGTTGCTTAATATACTATTTCTGGAAAATCACAGGGTTAATAATTAATTAGTGTTAAAATGGTGAATGTTTAAAGTTAATACCGTCCGAACGTGTGGCACGCGCGATAGCCATAACCTATGAAACGACACTCCCAAGCCTCCCAAGCACCTGTGGCGAGTGACGCGTGCTACACATTCGGACGGTATCAACTTTAAACATTCACTGTTTCAACACTAATTAATTATTAACCCTGTGATTTTCCAGAAAACTTCTTTGGTCCATAATGAACAACTTTCTCACTGAAAGTTCTTTGTTACTTAAAATTCGCCCGTTAAACGAGAGCTGTGAAGATTGTATTTTATGTTTTTTACATTAATAAAGAAAAAAATTAACAACAATTTTGTTTATAAAGAAAATAACTTTTTTTCTTTTTTATCATTCGTAGAATATCTTAAGACGTATTTTCTTTTTTGGTACATTAAAAAATATTTAAAATCATCTGAATTATCGCGAGTTGAAGTGAAAAATGTCATTAAATTTGCAGTTTTCAAAAAATCAATTTTTCTGAAATATTTCGAAAACGGTAATAGATACAAAAAAATTTCATAAGAAAAAAAGATGAGCAATGAAATTTTCTATAAGGATGTGTATTTAAAATATTAAAATTCAGAAATTGAATTTTGAGTGTCCAGGGGAATTCAATTTTGGCCGAGAAAAATTTACGTGCCCTTCTACGATCCAGGTGCTCAATTGACGTCTAATAGATGTCACTAATTGCTGATATAGTCGAAATCTTCCTGAATTTAAATTTTTTAGTGTTTTCAACAAAAATTTAAATTAGAAAACTTTTAAATTCTACTATTTTTAATATTTTAATATTATATTATTATTATTTTAATATTTTTAATATTTTCAATATTTTAATTTTTTAAATATTTTTTTGGGCTGCATTTGTTTCCGTGTTACATACGATATTTTTTATTCCTAATGCTCAAAAGTGGCGATTTCAGATAGCAGAGGACTGTTATTTAAAAACGCCATTTTTTGCATGTGGGATCAAAAATGTATTTTCACAGTAGTAATCTGTCAAAACTACTGTCAAACTTAGAAAAAGGTAGTTTTTAAGAAATTTTACCTTTATTTTCTTAAAGAAGTATGATAGTGTCATTTACGAAAAAGTATGGCAAGCAATTTACAACATGAATATATGTTGTATTTTACGTGGCGTTTTTTCGCGACTCAACGAACAAAACATTTATAGAATAATGATGTTAAATTGTTTTGTTTCTTCACGTAACAGAAGCAAATTTTCAAAAGCGCTAAAAACAAAAAAATGAAATTTTCTATTAAAAATTGAAATGACATGACTTTCCGTGTAGTACACTCAATAACATATACAATGCTTTCCTTCCGGTTTGGACAACTTTTTGAAAAGTGGTGTGCCTTCTATAAGAATTTTTTAAGTCTATGGACTTAAACCATAGTCTATGGTTTAAGTCCATAGACTTAAAACATTCTTATAGAAGGCACAGCACTTTTCAAAAAGTTGTCCAAACCGGAAGGAAAGAATATATGTTATTGAGTGTAACTAACATATAGATTTTATTGATATATGTCACTTGTTTTAACATTATCATGACCAACCCTGTCGCTTATATGTTGTATTTTCTGTTTGCACAACTTTTTGAAAACAGTGGCACTTGTATCAGAGTCTTATTATTTCATGACTACAGAACTAACTGAATAGCATATAATATCTGCATATTTAAGTCTATTTTTAATCAATTTTCAAAAATTGTTTAAATAGTGAAAGGTCTTCAAAAGTAAATATTTCATTTTATTTAATGAAAGTGACCAATGAAAGTTAATCGAATTTTTAAATTAAAATTCACCAAACCTTATTTTTTCTAAAATAAATCGATATTACCGATTAAAATGAAGTTCTATGTGATATTAGAACTGCTACCTTTAATATTTGTTAATATATTTTGCATTAAAATTTTTACATTCTTAAACCACTTTTTGATTCTTTCTGTTTTGCTTTCGTCTCTTAAATTCCCCTTAACTTTTCTCTCTTTTTTCTGTTCTCAATGAGTCCACGAAGCGTCTCATCACGCAACATTACCCTCTCTGCCACTGCTTTCGCGACCATTGCAGCCAACTCTCATTTCGTTTTTCACTCCCCTTCTTTTTCTCTCCATTTTCTACCTTCTTTCTACCCCATTCTCTTCTCTTCTCAAAAACTCTTCGTACTCTCTTAGCAAACCAGCCCTTGCATCCTGGCCACGCAACATTAAGTCCACTCCTCCGTACATATTTTTGATCACAGATTCTATAGAGTCTTTGCTGAAACCTGCAGAAAAGTCATCGCGTTTGCTCCACTTGATCTACGACTTTAATTCTTTTCTATTTTTAATCAACTAATACAAATGAATTAAGTAATCCTAATCAGTGATACATTTGTACATTTCAATTTATGTATACTGGAACAAAAAGGGCGCGCGTTGCGCGCCCACTCCTGGTCCTTTGACACACAAAATAAAACCTTAATGTAACCTTACATTAAATCCTACTTAAATAAAAACATATGTTTATATTTTAATAATTATTTTTCTGTTAATAAGATTGTTTAAAATTTTTTTAATTTTTTTAATCTAAGTTTGACGAATTGAATTTTCTATAAAAAATTACACGTTAATGCCTATAAAAAATTCTCATTTTGGAGAAAATAACCTTTAAAATAAGCCTAAAATCATTAAAAAGCATTCAGTATTTTAGAAGTCATTAAAATTTTTGTAAAACATTGAAAATTATCATTTTTTAAAAATGTCTAAATAAAATATTGATTAAATGACTCGAAAAATTATGTACAAATTTCAAGGATTAATTTAAAAAGAGAAAAATCAGTAACTTTCTATATTATAGAAATTGTGTAGATTTTTCTGCCAAAATACAGGCGAAATTTTTTTAAAATTAATACTTGGAGTTATGCACATCAATACAGGGTAATTTAATTTTCCCAAAATATTGAGAACATTCTTGAATTTGCAATTGTTTTAAAGAATTGTTAATAACAATTTTAAAATTTCATTTTTTAACAATCCCTTTATTTTATCATTAAAGTATAGACTTTAAGCTTTAATTAATAGTATATTTCGTAACAAGGTGCAAAAAAGTGCCCTTTTTTGCACCGCGTTATGAAAAAAAAATTACTTAATTATTACTTCCTTATAGAGGAAGTATTGTAATACCAAAATTTTTCGAGTTCGATTTTTTGATATATCTTTATGTTATTTGACCTCAGGAGTTGCGGACATAAAGTGAGCGTACTTTGTGATAGATTAATAAAGTTTAACTAAATTTTTTTTGGATTTTTAATTTTCTAAAAACACGTTTTTTGCCCATAACTTAAAAAAAATGTTAGGACACCTATAAATGTTTTTCCATAATTTTGTAGAGTTTTTTTAAACGCATCTTTTGAGTTCTAATTAAACATTTTTCGTCCATATTAACCCTAGTAGAAAAATTTGGTGGCGCTAGCATGGTGCCACTCTCGCGTTCCATTGCGCTGTAGTGGCGCTGAGAGCATTTGAAACACTTTTGTAGTCTAGCGCCTTTCTCGCATTCTGCTCATAGTGCTAGAATAAACATAACCTCACCTGCCAATACTTTATTTCACGAATTAAAAAATGATTCCTTTGTCATTTCTTTTGACGAATATAATTAAAAAAATCGTGTACATATAAAAAACCTTTACTAATTATCTGCCAACAATGAAGTTTTAACGTATTTGAAGAGTTAATACACGTTTCGTTTAAAGTTATGGTAAGATTTTAATTCAGAAAACGGCAACCTTTTCTTAATCCCAAGCCTAATAATAATTTTGATCATTATTTGCTGCATAAAATTGTTTTTTAAATATGGAAATTTTAAGAATAAATTATTATTAAATTTCCATAAAAAATTATTTATTTATTTAGAGTAACAGTGTCAAAAATAGTTACACATGTTAAACATTAAAATTAAAATTTTTCAAATTAACTAATTTTTTTATAATAATAATAATAATAATTGCAAAAATTAAGTTCCTATTTAAAATCAGTAAATTTTTTTTCTGTCAGCTGAAAGAAAATTGACCTAGGTCAATTAAAAATAAAGAAAAAATAAATCCAGTTTGAGGTTATGTTTTTTAATTCGAATGGAGAGAAATTAATAATATATTTGATCCATAAAAAAGTATTTATTGTTATTCTTGGTAATAAATCGTTAGATTAATTACTTAAAATATATTTAAAAATTTTCTTGAAGGTTGAATAAGACATTCATATACTAAAAATTCTTTTATAAATAAGTGTATAAATTAACGAATGAACAAGAAATTTATAATAATGCAATATCAATTTATATTTAAATTTAATACAATTACAAATATATAAATACTTAAAATCCTTTACTATTATTGTTTTTAAATGCCACAATATTCTACAAGCAAACATGTACTTTTACTTTAAAAATAAAAACAAACACCTTTGACACTTTATGCAACAGAAATTTGAGGTTATGTTGCATTCTAGCGGAAAGTGCTCGCGCCATGTAAAGGCCAACGCAGAATAGATTTGTAACCGGAACCGCAATCGTAAGCGTAACCGTAAGAAAGAGTTAAAGAAGGATAGGTATATTGTTTATGCTTCTCTAACTCATTGTTACGATTACGGTTACGATTAAGGTTCCGGTTTCAGATCTATTCTGCGTTGGCCTTAAGGCGCTAGAAGACGTCGGCGAGATAAACTGCCATGCAAATTCCAGTGGAAAATTTTTTTGAAAATTTTGTTAAAAAATGTAGAAGTAATCTTAAAATTACCGTTACAAACTTGTAGAGCATTATAAAACGATTTGATTGACCTATTTTTGAACCTAATTCGATAATAAATTTCGAAATTATTGGTATTTTAAAAACCAAAAATTGTGGAAAATGACATTTTCTCAACTTTTTTGTTTAAAAATTTTTGTTTAACTATTAAACTATTATAACTATATTGTAGAGTATTTAAAAATACATTGATTGACCCAAAATTCAATCACTTTTACCATATTTATAAAAAGTTATTCATATATTTTCCTATTATTATTATTATCTCTATGAGGAAGCAAAGTGTTCATGAAATGAGCGCACCAAAATTATAAAAAATATACAACTTGACAGCGGTTTCTTTATTTGTTTCAAAGTAATAATAACATGAAAATAAAATGATCTAAAACTTTAACACCAAATTACTTTAACAATAAAATTTTTTTTTTGAAAAAGTTTCCCTTATTGGGAAAAATTTTTTTTTTCCTTATTGGGTCAAAACCCATTAAATTAAAACATACAAGATGTTTTTGTTGGGATTAAATTATTCTCTAATTAATGATTTATTACCATTTATTAAATTAATTTTAATAAATTGTACACTATCTGCAAAAATTATGTAAATGCTACATTTTAGTGCTATAAATAATTTTTTCATTTTGCAAAATGTATTAATTAACATTTTTCCCGTCTAAGACACTAAAACTCAATATAAGTATTCAAAAATTAAACTTAAGAGTAAAATTTAATTAACTTTCCAAAATCATTAAAAAATTTCTTGACTTTGTCTTGTTTAATAAAATTAACATAATTTTGGAAATACTTTACATGTCTTAATGTTCTTTGGATAAAGCTGAAATAAGCATTCAGTTTATTTTAATACAATTAATGTTAATAGTATTAATTTATGCTAATAGTATTTAACATTAAAATCTACAAGTAAATATGTAAATAAAAAAGCCAAACATGACAGAATTTTATGTATTATCCTAACTTCAATGCTTGGCCATTTCTAGTTAAAAAAGTATCAAGCTAAAACAAAAATTGTCTGTTTTAAAACATTTACAATATAAAATGTTTTTTGCCGTTTTTCGCGAACTTTTTTTTTAAAGTAAGAATTTTTTTATATGAAATAAAACATTTCCACTATGTTGTACATATATTTAACTGTAACTCATATTTTTTATAAGCGTTTATATCAAAAATCTTTCAAATTGGGAGCTATTGCATATAGAGCTGCTCCGCCAGAGTTCATGACTGCCGTGCAGTCCTGAGCCTACAAATTTCGTCTGAAAGCAAAAAATCAAGTTTATTCACATTTTATAAATATTTTATTATTAATTGATTCAACTTTTATGTGAAAATAATGAAAATTGAAAAATTGACACTACTTTGAAAAAAATATTAGATTTTTTGCCTACTTTTTTGCAACTTTTTTATTTAAAAAAAGGTACTAAATTTTTTTTTTTCTTTTCAAGTTTGGTTCACTTAATAATAAATTTAATAACAAACAATTTTTCATTTTAAAATCGGTCAATAACTTTTTGAACTACACTGCACGGCAATTTCAAAAATCCTGTTTTGAGAAAAACGCATTTAAAAAAATAGTATCAAAAATTGATATTTAGGGGAGAGTCTCCAGTTGTGAGACACCTCCAGTTGTGAGACAGTCAATTTTTTTTAACATGCAATATTAAAAAGCCGATTAGTTTATATAAAAACATTTCTTTTTATATGAGTTAACTTTTTCGAGTACGCCGAAGCGGATATATAAACTGTTTTTGTTAAATACTAACACTGTGTGTGATAATCGACTAAAAAGAGTTTTTTTAATAAATGCAAAGTACTTTTTTTCCAAGTTAATTAATTAGAAAAGGTAAATGTAATGCATTTTCTTTTAGTGTTTTCCTTATATTTTGTGATGCAATATTGCATTGTTCCAATCTACGGTTGAAAATAATTTAATTTTCCTTTCTCAAAATAGCGCCAATTTCTGGGTGTGAGACACAGTATATCACCAGTTGTGAGACGGTGTCAACACCCATCTGGGCAGCATAAAAAATACAACTTTGCAGGCATACTATTTAAATGTTGTTTTTATTTTTTTCTAGTATTTTTGGGCATGTCAAGTATAAAAAAGTCAATTGATTCAGAAGAAATCAAATTTAATGCTCTTGTTGAAGCTATTAAATTGTGTTTATTTGATAGTCATATTTTGGCGAATAAATATTATTATTTAGTATATAATAATATTATATTATTAATATATTTTATTATTTATACTAAACATAACGCTTTATGTCAAACTTATTAAATTTTAGCAATTTTTAATGAGTGTCTCACAACTGAAGACATTTTTTATTTGACAAAAGCGATGTGCTCGGAAAATGTATCGTAAAATTTTTTGAGTTCATCGAAACACCATACTTTCTTTTAATAAAAGTTGCGTATTTCTGTTACCTTTCGAACGGTGTATTTTATTTACAATTTCGTTTACCCGTTTACAATTTACGGGTCAAAAATAAAACCCGTCTCACAACTGGAGATTTTCCCCTATACAGGCTGTTTTCGGTATGATCATGGATCGCGATCCGGATCACAAAGTAATCAATCACAGCATAGGAAAAGTGATCTGGATCACGATCCATCGCGATCCATGACCATGCCGAAAACGGCCACAAAATTTTTTTTTAAAGTGATTACACTTTAATCGGCTATTCCAACACTATATATTTTACATTGTACGTGAAATGTCCTAAGTTGAAACTTCAACTTCTTGAAAAAAATTGAAACTCGAGGAATTTGTTGTTATATCAAGTATAAATGTGACCCAAAAAATATTTTTGATTTTTTCAAAAAATTGGAAGGGGTAGAGGGGGGTCAATTTGACCAATTTTGCCAACACCGGCTACTTTGTGAATTTTTTCTAAACATACTTGTAATGGGAAAAATTTTTTAGAATATGTTTCTGAAAGGTTTTTTCGTCCTTTTTCCAATGGTGTATTTTATTTTTTAATATTTTAAAAATTTACCCTAATTTTTAAAAATTAATAATTAATTTTCAATTTCTCAAAAATCGGTCCGTTTTTTTTAAATAAATTATTGTAAATGAAAACTGAGGTTTTTTCCTATTGGCATGTAAATTTTCAGTATGCCCTTTTTTTGTTTTTGAGTTATTAAATTTCAAAGAATAAATTGCGGCGCGCTGCGTCGCGCTTGCACTGAGCCGCGTGGTAACCGGCGTGAGACGAGGCGCCCGGGACGCAATTTATTTTTTGAAATTTAATAACTCAAAAACGAAAAAAGGGCATTCTGAAAATTTACATGCCGATAGGAAAAAACCTCAGCTTTCGTTTGCAATAATTTATTTAAAAAAACGGACCGATTTTTGGGAAATTGAAAATTAATTATATTCAAAGAAGCTTTTACGTCCGAGTTGTTTTTTCAATTAGTAGGTAAAAATAATAAATTTTTTACACGAATACATTCAAACAAATGGTTATTTAATATAAAATTCACTCCAACGTTTCAAAATCAAAACGATTTCCTCTTCAGGGAGTCTATAACATAATACAGAAAAACAAAAAACACGAAGACATTAAATAATAATTTTTAGAAAAAACATTAAATGATAAATAAAATTAATACAAAAACACGAAGACATCAAATAATTAAATTAATATAAATTAAATAATAGTTAAAATAAAATCAAATAGAACAAAATACAAAATTAACAAATCAAAATAATATAAGATATAAGAACAGAGTAAGAGTTGATACAAAATTAGAATGAATAAAATGAATGGAGCAATAAAGAAAATAAAAATATCTCACCAATAAATAAAATGTTTTACATTACATGTCGAAGAAATTAAAATTTTTTTGCCAAAAATTGGAATGTGTCATTTGGAGTTAGTAACTGAAAAATTATAAATTTTAATCATAAAAATCCTTATTATAAAATCTTTAGATTAAAGACAGATAATTTTGTGAAAATAAAGAATTAAAATAATTAATAAATAAATTCAAAAATAAATATAAGTAAAAATAAAATTCTAAATAAAACTAAAAACAAGGGAATAGTTAAAATATAAATCAATAATTATAAATAGTAAAAGAAATAAAATTATACTAAAATAAAAATAAATTATTAAAAAAAAAACATACCAACCCGGAAACGTAATCCATGGTCAAAAACAATTTATAAATAATAAAAACGACACAAAAAATAATAAATAAATAAACAATAACAAAACAATAAAAAACAAAACTTTTTTCAACAATTCACAGTGGCGACAAGTGTAAATTGTGAAGTCAAGATTAGAACTAAACTCCAAACGTCAACGATTCCTTACAGAGGTTATAATAAAAGAAAGATGACAGAAACAAAACAAAAATAAATATAAGAATAAGAAATAGAGAAAGGCAAATGAAAAATTTTTCCTATGTTAAATTATTTGTTGAGAGGTTTAAAATCATTTCATACGATTTATCAAAATTGTCCAAATCACTAATTTTATTTAAACTATTTTCTCCCTCCTTCTTTATAAAGAACATTTCTGCATAAAGTCTTTTACTGAGATTATGTTCAACATGTAAAATTTCAAATTCATCCCATTTTATAAAATGTGGAAAATTGTCATTTTTCAAACTTGTCAAATGAGTGCTAATTACGTTATGATATTTTTTATTTAAGTCAATATTTTTAGTATGCTCTTGTCGACGAATACGTAGTGGTCTTTTCGTCTGTCCTATATATGATTTTCCGCAATTACACACAAATTTATAGACACAATTACATTGATCCAGTCCATCAAGTCTGTCTTTACCAAGTTTAATAAAATTATCAAATTTTGAATTTACATTAAAAACTGTCTTAATATTAAAAGGTTTTAATAATCTCTTAATGTTTTCTGAAATTGTTCCATAATATGGAAAAACAACTTTTTTAAGTATATTATAATTATCATTAATGTCGTTATTATCATTATCATTGTTTTCCCTGTTATTAATTTCTATAATTCTTTTTCTTACATGTTTATTAATAAAATATTGAGGATAATTATTCAATTTTAAGTCAGTTTTTATTAAATCAATATTTTTCTTATGGAATTTTTTGTCAGAAAGCATTAAGGCAGTGTCAATAAGATGTTTAACTATTGCGATTTTATTTTGAATAGGATAATTTGAGAGAAAATTAAGAAGTCTTCCAGAATAAGTATCTTTTCTATACCAGTCTGTTAAAATACTATTATTTTCTGTTCTAATGATTTTAATGTTCAAAAAATTAATTTCCTTGTTATGTTCTATTTCGTGCGTAAACTGTAATCTGTTATGAAAGGAATTGAAGGCATCAATGACATTAGTGATTTTATTTTTAGGAACACATAGAAAAGTGTCGTCCACATATCTTTTATATGAAATGATGTCAAAATCTAAATTATTTATAACGTTTTCTTCTAAATCTTGCATAACAATGTCAGCCAAGATAGGTGAAATTGAAGAACCCATGGGTGTTCCAAATTTTTGTCTATAATATTTATTATAAAATTGAAAATACATATTATTCATAATGAATACTATGTTATTTTTAAATTTATCTTTAGGAATGTTAGTCATTAATTCAATGAAATGCCATCTATCTTCAATACCCTTCATCACTAGTTCTATTGGAACATTTGTAAATAAGGATGCAACATCTAGAGACATCATAACGTAGTCATGAGGGATTTTTAGGTTTAAAATTGGTTGTTTAAAAGAAAAAGAATTTTTAATATACGAAGGTGGTTTAGGTAAAGCTTTAGTTAAAATGTCAGTAAACATTTTTGAAATAAAAAAGTAGGTGAGTTTATTGTTGAAACAACTGGTCTAAGAGGAAAATTTTCTTTATGTATTTTCGGTAATCCATAAAATCTTGGCATATTGGTATTAGTAGTTATTAAATCTTTTCTTTCAACTTTACTGTCAAGACATCCCAATTTTCTAAGTTTATCAAGTTTATTAAAAAATTTTTTTGTAAAGGAATTAAAGGGTTTTCGTTTATCAAGTCATAGGTATTTTTATCATTTAACATAATATCGACCTTGTTAAGATATTCTTTTCTATCTAAAATGACTGTTGTATTTCCCTTGTCAGCATTTGTTACAAACAGATGTTTATTGTTATTTAAAAATTGCTTTGTTGATGTAATATTTTTGGCAATGTTCCTTTCCAATGCAGAAATGTGTTTAGGTTTTTTATATAAGGAGAACTTAAAGATAATATTTTATGTCTAATTTCCTCTCTACATTCCCTAGGAAGATTCATTATGCCATTCTCTAAATCCTTAACAATATTAAAGACATGTGTGTGTTTCGATGTAACAAACGTAGAACTAAACTTGTTACCAAGTCTCAAAATATCATTAATATTATCTGGTATAAGAGTATTTGTATAGTTTTTTATCCATGGATCGCTGGAATTTTTATGGAAAATTCTGTGTTGATTTATAGAAAGTTCATTATTATATTCATAATTAGATTTCTCTTTAAATTTTTTAATTTTATTATTGTAAATGTCATTCAATTTTTTAATTTTAGAATTATTGTTAGAAACATTATTAAAATTTATGAATTCTGTAAGTTTATCATGAGGTATAAGATTTTTTAATACAATTAGAACATTATCTTTCCTAATGTTTAAATAATTTAAATGATTATGTATATCAAAAATTTCTAAATTTCGTAATTGTCTTTTTGTTCGGATAAGAATAAAATGGAATTTTTTCTTAGCAGAATTGCTGCGAAAAACCAATTTAGATATGTTTTTAGTATTATTGTTAATATGTGCAGGAAACAGATCACAGTGTCTGCAATTAATAAGATAATCTCTTTTTCTATTGTTGACATCTATTTCCTTCCTCAACTTAATCCAAGTTTTTGTGTAGTCATATGTTCTTTGACCAAAAGAAGATCTTATTTCCTCCAAAAACATGGTTTTCCGTAATTTTAATACGATACGTGTAATAATATTCAAAAAGCATTAAAGAAATTTTGATGTGCAACGATTTTTTATTCAAATTCAGTTCAGGCGCAACGTGGAAAGTTTAGTTTCGTTTTAGTGTTTGAGTTGCACGAAACTAAATTAACAAAGTGACTTTAGTTTCGTGTCGACTCAAAACAAAAGATTAAAAAACATAATTATTTTGTGTCAATCACAGAACAATTGTTTCCCCTGACTTACGAAACTAGAGCAACGTAATTAATTATGTATGTTATGTTAACAGAGTAAATTACGCAACTATAGTAACTTACATAATTAAAGGAAGTTACTTATGTTACGTCACTAGAGTAAATAACGTAAATTCAGTAACTTACGTAAGATGCGTAAATAGAATAACTTACGCAATTAATTTAACTTACGTAAGTTACGCAACTAGAATAACTTGACGCAATTAAATGAACTTACGTGCCTTACGTAAATTTGATCATTTACGTAATTTAAATAAATCTGACCATTTATGTAAGTTACTGTACTACGTAACTTACGTAACTTTATTTATTTGCGTAAGTTATTCTAGTTACGTAACTTCCGTAAGTAAGTTTTATTAATTGCGTAAGTTATTCTAGTTACGTAATTTACTCTGGTTTCGTAACTTACATTAATTACTTACGTTGCTCTAGTTACGTAAGTAACTAAGTTAACTAAGTTTCTTGTTTTATGCACCCAATTGAACCATAACAATAATTTAAATTCATAAACTATCCAAGGATCACACAGTAGACTAAATCCATTTCAAAAATAAAAACACTTTTCCCATTTAATTAACATGGGATTTTTGCACTTTTTAGAAATTAATTTTAATTTCATTTATAAATACTCTTTGACTAACCAACAATGCTTGATTTTGTTTCTATTATGATTCCTTTAGATAAAGAAATGTTCATATTATTGTGAAAAATTTATTACACAAGCTTTAGAAAGGTCAATTTTATATTTAATGATTTTTCTGATTATTTTGCTAAATCTACTTATTAATTCATTTTTATTCAGTATTTCATTGAAAGTTTCTTGTTTTATGCATCCAATTGGATTATAACAATAATTTAAATTCATAAACTATCCAAGAATCACACAGTAGACTAAATCCATTTCAAAAATAAAAATACTTTTCCCATTTAATTAACATGGGATTTTTGCACTTTTTAGAAAATAATTTTAATTTCGTTTATAATACTCTTTGACTAACCAACAATGCTTGATTTTGCTTCCATTATGATTCCTTTAGATAGAGAAATGTTCATATTATCGTGAAAAATTTATTACACAAGCTTTAGAAAGGTCAATTTTATATTTAATGATTTTTCTGATTATTTTTCTAAATCTACTTATTAATTCATTTTTATTCGGTATTTCATTGAAAGTTTCTTGTTTTATGTATCCAATTAGACCATAACAATATTTTAATTCATAAACTATTCAAGAATCACACAGTAGACTAAATCCATTTCAAATCAGACAGGTCGACTAACTTCATGTTAATGAAAAAAAATTGTTTTGCTTGTGTTTTGAGAAAATTTATCTTATTTATTTTCAGAAAATTATCCCCTATTTTTAAAATTTTTAATATTTCTTCAAATTTCAAACTGGATTGTCAAGAGGACAAGACCATCTACAAGACCCAAGAAAGAAAATTAAATTATATTAAAAAAAAATGACAAGCAAGACAATTTTTTTTCTATAACATGAAGTTAGTCGACATGCCTGATTTGAAATTGATTCAGTCTACTGTATGATTCTTAGATAGTATAAACCATCCAAGAATCATTCAATTCATAAAAATTGAAATTATTGTTATGGTCCAATTGGATGCAAAAAACAAGTAACTTTCAATGAAATACCGAATAAAAATTAATTAATAAGTAGATTTAGCAAAATAATCAGAAAAATCAATAAAAATGAAATTGACCTTTTTAAAACTTGTGTAATAAATTTTTCGCGATAATATGAAAATTTCTCTATCTAAAGAAATCATAATAAAAGCAAAATCAAGCATTGTTGGTTAGTCAAAGAGTATTATAAACAAAATTAAAATTATTTCCCAAAAAGTGCAAAAATCCCATGTTATTTAAATGGGAAAAGTATTGTTATTTAGGCAGGGTTAAACGGCATCGTAAAATTTTTTTTCTAGTTTCTAGAATTGTTTTTAGATCAGAAAGAAACGATTTTAACGATACCCAAATGAAAATAGCTAACTTGGGAAATAACGGACACCCTAGTATCCACAACCCAACCTCTTCCCCTATGGTTAAGATTTTGAAAGTTCTAACATAAACTACGTCACGTTTTAGAGAGGGGTAAAAGTGGCTGAGCTTTATGATCCGTAGAAAAAAAAGAGCTATAGTATGTAAAGTTTGTTACGTTTGGGGGTGGAAAAATAGTTCAAAATAGCATGACGTAGTTTATGAATAGTAGTTTGGTGTTCCTACGCCAAAATAAATATTCTGAAATTTATTATATTTCACTAACTTGAAAAATATACTCTCCTAAAATAGCTGCCAAGTATATATTCTAGATATTAAAGGGAATAAACCTACATAGCATATATTGTAAATCTTAGTATAAAATATTATAATCTTTAAACAACATATCTACATTTTAAATTTTATTATACATTATTCTAATTTTAGGTTTTAGAAATTCTAACCTTTATAAGAGTAATATATAGTTTTTTATAAACTAAAACATTAAGATTTGATAGGAAAATGCACATTAAAGGGTTACATACCTTTTTCACTGCAAAAAAATAGTGAGTTTCATAATTAGTTTTACACTTTTTATTAAAACTTTATTACTTTATATACTTCTAGGAACAGCAGTCGTGCTTATTTGGCGCATGTGCTGTACTTATAGAGTGTACTTGCTATAGTATTGAATGTATAAATTTCCTTATTATGCTATAAAGATAACTCTAATATTTAAAAAAAGAAAAAATGTAAGATACAGCATTTGAGAATACTGGACTTACAGTATGTCAGGATGTATTTAAAAGCATTTCTCGAAGTGTAATTTGATTCCGGATTCGTGATTCATGAATAATTTTTGGCTTCGATAAATTTCCAGATTCATTTAACCTCTTTGCAGAAATCTCCTCCTAAAATTAAATGGTTTTATTTTTTTTACATCTCACTTACACTGGAAACTCCGAAGAGCGGTATTCCGAAGAGCGAAATAAATAGGGGAGAGGCACGGTAAACAGGCGGAGGGGGAAGAATGGGCGGTTTCAGAAACTGAAATCTACAAGCAAGAGCGTATAGTTAAAGTGGTGAGTGATGTTCGTGCCCCGTGTGCGTCACGCTTTGGAAAAAATTGAAAGGCACAAAAATACGTGTACGGCCCTGCGTGTTTATAGAATCTAACCTCTCCCGGCCGTTCAAGGACTAACTCCCAAAAGCGGAATAAGACTCTAGCCGTTCGCTCTTCGGAGTTTCCAGTGTATTTAAGTTATTGTAAAATTTGACTCACAGTCTTCGTTGAACTTAAAAATTTGTTTACGAATTGTTTGTCCACAATAGAATAAGAATATACTCTAACTTTGAATTAGTAAAAATTGTGTCTCTTTTTAATTAGTGCACAACTTTTTATTGTAGATCAGTTAAATTTTACATATAAGTTCATAAATCAAATCATTTTATTAATTATTTACCAAAATTTAACTAATTTGCAGCAAAAGATAGGTTACTAATTAAAGTTAGTTATAATTTTGGATATTTTTAATTAAAAAAGTATCATTTTCTTCTTAGAATGTATTATAAATATAAAATTTAGAATTTATTTATTATTATTAAATTTATTATTATTTAAATTTATTTATAAAATTTCTTAGAAGTTAGTTACTTTGAGTGCATAGGCAATAGAATCAGTTTTATAAATTTCAAATTTACCAGTACTAAACCAGTACTGTCACAGTAACACCAAACTAGAATTGAAAATTAATTAAATTTAAAATTTGCAAAAATTTCTATAACACAGGACCACAAAATTTTTTTAAAGGAAGTATTGACCGGACTATGTTTTTTATATGTTTTTTTTGGTCGCTGAATTTGAATCTGAACTCAGTTTTGCGCCATCACGTCAAGCTTCTTTACAAATTAATAAAATTCGAAAAAAACTGACTGTAAACTAGATTTGTAGAGTTGTACAGTGAGAAAGAAATAAAAAAAATTATTAAATTTTCTCATTTTTGTCTATTGGCTTCAACTTTTTTAAAAATCTAGAAAAATTTAGATAACATTTTTAAAAAAACACAGAAATCTTTGTTAGAATTTCGGCTTTAAAATAAGCCTTCGAACATTAAAAAAGGTTAATCCGTCTTGGATATATCATTAAAAATGTAAAGCCGAGTTTCGACGATTGGTGCATTGGAATTTAACTGACAACTCGATTCTAGCTTCGCGTGGCTGCAAATGGGAGAGAAAACAGGGACGGATTCATGCTGGGGAATAATTAATAATGATGTTTCACAAATAATATAAATAAACTCTAAAGTTCATCGTTCTCCCGCATGAATTTGTCCCTGCTTTCTCTCTCATTCGCAGCTGCGTGAAGCCAGAATCGAGTTGTCAGAGTTGAATTTCAATGCACTAATCGGTCGAAACACGGCTTCACAATTTCAATTATATATCAAAGACGGATTAATCTTTTTTAATTTTCGAAGGCTTATTTTAAAGCTGAAATTCTAACAAAGATTTCTGTGTTTTTAAAAAACATTTATCTAAATTTTTTGAGATTTTTGAAAAAGTTAAAGTCAAAAGACAAAAATGAGAAAATTTGATAATTTTTTTATTTCTTTCTCACTTTACAACTCAAAAAATAGTTAAACAAATGACTTCAAAGACGGCTTATTTTACGCAAAATTTAATCAGCTTTCTAACCGTATTTAATATTTTTTTGTATCTTCTTTTATTTACGATATGATTGAAAAAGTGATGGCATGTTTTTCATAAAGTCGCTTGTAATCGTCCTGATACTCGTGTATGGTAGTGTATAATGTTAAACAATCAAAGAAACTCGTAAATATTCAAAATTTAAGATGGCGGATCCAATATAGCGTCGATTTTTTCTAAATTCACCAAATTCGCCTGAAACTTGTTACTCGGGGGTTTTTGGGGTTAGGGAGCGTTCGCAAATGATGTCACTAAACGAGACACAATGTATTTTTACATGGGAAATTGCATGAAATTGCGTGACAGGGGGTAGGGGGAGTCTAAAATCCCGAAAAATTGCGTGACATCATTTGTGAACGCTCCCTTACTAAATACAAATTTCACCTCAGTTTTCAAAAACTCAAAATGGCGGATCTATTTCTAAAAATATTATTGGATTTACCGAAAACGTTATACTCGGGGGTTTTCGAGGTCGCTAAATACGAATTTCACCTTAGTTTTCAAAAATTCAAAATCTGGTAAATTTTTAAATAATTCGTTAGCCATATTTAATCCGCCATTTTGGATTTTTTAAAACTAAAGTAAAATTCGTATTCAGCGACCCCAAAAACCCCCAAGTAACAAGTTTCGATTAAATCTGATAAATTTTTTAAAAATACGTCAGCCATATTGGATCTGCCATTTTGAATTTTTAAAAACTAAGGTGAAATTCGTATTCAGCGACTCCAAGAACCCCGCAGTACCAAGTTTCAAGTAAGTCTGATACATTTTTAAAAAATTCTACAGCCATATTAGATCCGCCATTTTGAAGAAGCTTAACGTGATAGCGCAAAACTGAGTTCGGATTCGAATTAAGCGACCCAAAAAACATAAAAAAATGGTCCGGTCAATACTTTCTTTAAAAAAGTTTTGTGGTTCTGTGTAATTAAAGCAGAAAATATAGTGTTCCAAAATGATAAATTAAAAATTAAATGGGTAAGACTCCGTCAGAAAAATTACAATTTTTTCTGGAAATAAACCATTTATTTGTTTATAAAGATAATATTTTTTTTATAACGAATGTAATTGTTTAAGCTAATAAATTTTTTAATTTTTGAAAGAATGAACATATGATATAAATAATTAAAGTTTAAAAAATAACGAAAATGTTTATAAATGCGAAAGAAAATAGATTATTGGTTATATAATTATTATTAATAACAATGATAATTGTCAACTTTAAAATCATTTTTTTACAAAATAGACATACACTACTTAAATAAACATAAATTTGACTACAAAAAAAACAATTTAAAAAGAAGACCAAAGTTATCTATTTATTAATTTAAATTGTTTTTTTAACAATTTAAATAAACTGCATTATGCATTATTATTTGTCAGGTGGTCAGACTAGACTAATTTGAATTGATTTCGATCTTGTGCAATGAAAAAATAAAAAATAAACTATATTTTTTACAAAAATATTGAAAATTGATAACTTTGAGTAACAAAAAAATAAATAATCAATTAAAAATTCAAAAATCGGTTTAAAGGGATCTCTTAGAAATTTTATCCCCTTTCATTTAAGACCAAGAACATCAAAATCCAATAAAATTTGTAGGCTCTTGACAATTTTGAAGAGTAAAGTGTAAAAAATCCCACTGTGAGGCGTCCCGGGTAAAAGATACTGCGCTGGCACTAAAACGTAGTCGCGCTTCCACAAAAATTGTAATATCTAGAAAACTATTAAAGTCTCCATTGTTTTCTTTTTGTTAATTTTTTTTGTTAAATTTCATTAAAATCCGTTAAATTGTTTCGGAAATATTCACATTTAAAAAAAATTTTATAAAAAAATTCAAAATGGCGTAATTTTTACAATTTTGAAAATTTTTAAAAATCCTTTGGTACACTTATTTTTGTTATCAAATATAACAACTTCACTAAATTACAGAATAATCCGAAGACCCCATGCAAATTGTAATTTTCTGACGGAGTCTTACCCAAATATTCCTTAAAAACCACGTTTCATAAAGTGGTTCAAAAAAGTGATTTCTTTACCTGTTAATAATTATAAAAATAATTAAAAACCAATCTATATTGTATACTTTAATAAACCGATGATTTATGAATACAAAAAGATTGCATCATCGTGCAAGAGGATCTAAGTGATTTCATTATTTACACAGTAAAAAGTATATCTTAATTTAAGGTCAGACTTAAATGCATAACAGTCTGCTATAATGTTAAATCATACAAAATCCATAATCATAAGAAATCTATTGCGTAAATTCAGAATTGATTGTCTTAAAAATGTTGCATCTTAATTTAATACTACTGCCTTAAAACAAGACTCTCTTCTTACTGTGTAAATCCCTTTTCTACTATCAATTTTTTAATTAAAAAAATTAAGAAAACATTAGAGAAACACTTTATAGAACAATTTTATTCCTCTTAGGATATAATATAATTTGGATTTTATAATTATAATTTTATAATTGATATAATTATAATTTGTTGGTGTGTTGTGAATATTTTAAGGTACATTTTAAAATCGTTTCACGTAGCCGATTTAAAAAAAATGATTTTAAATAAAAAATAGTGCTTTTTTGTATTATCATGTTATTTTATGCATTATTGTAATGAAAAATGCTAAAAAATTACTTTACATTCTGAAATCAACATATTTTACTCACTTCATGAAATATTTGACATTCTCGTGAAAAGAATCAATTTAAATAACCTTTTTTCTTAACGAAAAAACTATTAAAAAGAAACCTTGGTATAACTAGAAACTTGCATAAACTTTTTATGTTACCTTTAGTTAACATAAAAATGGTCTAGAGCTTTGCAGTTCTAACAACCTGGTCTTTTTTTTTTTTTTTTTTTTGCTTAGGGACTTTTGGGAAATCTGCTTACAGATACCTTGGATTCTGCACTCCAAGGTTATGTGGGGTTGGTATGACAATTAAAAAAAAGAAAAATAAATGAAAATTTAATAAACTGGCGACCTACTGCCAGCCCGACCCACTAAAACCCGTAACCCTTCTTCTAGAGCCCTTTACCCCCCCTCGGAACTGTCGTAAGACTTTAGCCTTCGAGGGTGGCGCTCCAACTCTGTCGCTATTGCGACTTTCTGCTTTTCTCTGCGGTTATCCTGCGTTAATAGTTAAAAATTTTGAAACTATTTCAATATAAAAGCGGAATTAACAGAACAACAATAATTAAAATAACAAATGTGTAATTAAGTGTAAAAAGTCAAATGATAAAATTATAAACGGATATATAAAAAAAATAAATAAACGCGTATAAAATATTGAAAACATAAAACTGTACAAAAATGAATAAAAAACACAAACAATTAAAAAATTTATAAGGACAAATAAATCACAAAATAAATTAATAAAAAACAAACGAACTAAATTAAAAGCTGTTTAAATTACGCTATTTGGCGGCCGTCGAGATCCTTCCTCGACATAACCGAGATTATGAAGTTCTCGACTTGCCGCCAATTCCTCCTCTGACTGGGTCATCAGCGATACCATGTTCTCCGGTGTAACTTGACTGTTTACACCTTCGAACATGGCCTGCCTCTCCAAGTCCCATTTCTTGCATGAGAAGAGGGTGTGCTCCGCGTTGTCCTCAGGGAACTGGCAATATGCACACACCTCGTTCTCGCGTAATATAAAGCGACACAGGTACGAGTTAAAACACCCGTGACCTGTGAGCGCCTGAGTCAAATAATAGGAAACCTGACCGTGTTTCCTATTTATCCAGGTGGCGAGTGCCGGGATAAGGCGATAAGTTCATCGACCTTTCTCCTCACCATCCCAACTTTCTTGCCATCTTTCTATGAGCCTGTGCCTCGCTTCTTTGCGGATCAGGCCCTTGCTTGGTCTTAATTCCTCATCCAAGGAACTTCTTTCTTTAGAAAAGAGAAACATTTCTTCCCTTTCCCTCGCCAAAAGATCTGCTGGCGGGACACTTGCAAGGACCTGCACAGCACTCGTAGATACCGTCTTATATGCAGAGATGATACGCGTAAAGCATTTTAGCATGGGCGACACTCGCCACCAGTCCTCTTTTTTGTTCACGGGGTCCGCCTACGTTTGGAATTAACCGTGAAAGATTAGCCGCACACTCGATCGCCTTATTTGACGCCGTAGCCATGTGGTGGTGGAAGTTTAACCTTCCATCCAACTCCACACCAAGGTATTTAATTTGTTTACTCCACTTGACCTCGAATCCGTCTATCACGATTCGTGGGAGCTCATAACCACGTCTGTCTGTGACCAGCAGTGCCTCGGTCTTTTCCAGGGCCATTTCAAGACCTCTGGTATCCAGCCAGCTTTTTGCTAGTCGCAGACATTCGTTCACCAATGTCCCAAGAGCCTCCTCACTCTCGGCAGTGCACACGAACAACGCGTCGTCCGCAAAGCCGATGATCATCGCACCTTCGGGCAGATCCATTCGCAGAAAATCATCGTAAGATACATTCCATACAAATGGACCCACCCTCGAGCCTTGAGGAGCCCCACGCTGCATCTCTTCCCTGAGAGTGCAGGTGTCTCCCTCATATATAACCCACCTGTTGCTAAGATAATTATCCATTACCCGCAACAAGTAGGGCGGCATGTTTTTCTTTTCCATCGACTCGATGAGATCTTTCCATCTTGCGGAATTAAACGCGTTGCGTATGTCGATTGCTACCAACGCGCAGAAGCTCTTCTTTTTTCCAGGTCCCAATTTGTTTTTTCCTGCTTTGGCTATGTCCACAACTGCCTGAATGGCATCAACTGTGGACTTGCCTTTACGGAAACCAAATTGGTGATTGGATAGACGATTCTCTTCGGTCAAGTGGCCTTGCATTCTCTGCAGAACCATATCCTCTAGAAGTTTACCCATCGTATCTAGCAGGCATATAGGCCTGTACGATGAAACCTTATCTAGAGGTTTTTCACCTTTCCTTAGGAGGACTAACCTCTGTCGCTTCCAGTCGCGGAAGAACTCTCCTCTTTCAAGGCAAAGATTGAAGCATCAAAGCAGAATCTGGGGTGAAGTGTCGATTACCAACTTTAGGATCTCGTTACTTATCCCATCGATTCCAGGCGCCTTGCTTGTTTTCAATCTTTTGCCTGCTTTTTGCAGTTCACTAAGTGTGAAGAGTTCTTCCTCTTCGACTTTGCAAAAACTCCAGACCCTTCTAAGGTATGGCTCCGCAGGAGGAAACAAAGAACTTATTATCTTTCTGACCCAATCGGGATTGTCCAGGCCGGGGGTCTTTTGCCTCGTTACTAATTTCTTAGTTACGATTTTAAAAGCCAGACCCCATGGGTCCTTATCGACTTCCTCGATTAGGTCCTTCCAGCTACGGCGTCGCGACTTGTGGATCTCTTTCTTGAGGTCCTTTTTCGCCTCCTTGAAAGCCTCTTTCAGCAAGGGATCTCCCTTAGATCGGGTATATGTCCTTCTTGCTTTGAGGCATTCCTTTCTCAAGGAGGATAGCTCCTCTGACCACCAGTGCAAGGATTTTCTTACGGGAGTGGCGCCTTTGCGTGGCATTGACGCATTGCAAGCGGTGACTAACATGTTCCTCACCGCTCGCACCTCCCCATCCAGACTGCTCGGCCTCTTCACCCAGCCCAAGTCCTCAATTAAAAGGGCTTCTCTTAGGGACCGGCCGAACTTTTCTTTGTCGAGTCTCTTCATATTCCACGAGGAGGTTTTGCGACTAGGAACATCCTGTCTTTTTCCTCCTCGTGTGTCTCCCATCAAGACTGAGAACTCAATGTACTAGTGGTCACTTGCGGTATATTCCTCAGAGACCCGCCAGTCGGTTATGCGGCTAAATAGTTTAGACGATGCGATCGTTAGATCTATAATTGATCCGATCGCACCTCTTCTAAAAATCCATGTATTGCCTCGGTTTACAGCCAATAAGTCGTTTCTGGAGATCATTTCTCCAATACGAATTCCTCTCTTGTCGAGTCTCGTCTCACCCCACTCTGGCGACTTTGCGTTAAAATCGTCAGTGATGATGACATCCAGCCTGGATTCTGTGAGGCTCGCTTCTAGGTCTTCGATATTGGCTTCGAAGTTTGTCAGTGGGTCGTTGGGTGAGAAGTAGCAGCTATACATACGTATATTAGCTACCTCTATCCACACGAACCCACTGCTCGTCTCCAGAAACTTGTCAACCCGCAATTCTGGGTTGCACAGCTTTATGGCGGCTCTCTTCGCCTTATCCTGATACCAAGGGGCGAGGTCGCTTCCTTGATACTGCTCACTGCAGAACAGGATATCGACCTCATTTTCCCTTGCTGTTTGCATTAGCAGCAACTGTGCATCCTTACTTGTATGCAGGTTGACCTGCAAAAATTTTAAGGATTTGCCCTTTTAATCTTTTGCAGTATTACTTTCTGCCTCTGTCAGACGTACTAGAGCAACCTTAGTTCCTCTGTAGCGCGGCAAAAGTCGACACTCCATCTTCAGGTCAGGTTTACCCAGCTTTTCTCTTAGTGCTGCATTTACCTCATCCTCTGAGGTGGCTTCGTCCAAATCCTTAATCTCTAGAGACCTTTTATTCACTAGAGGTGTGACCTCAGCTTTACCATGCAGGGCCGAAGACAGTGCATCTGCAAATTTTAAGGTCTCTCCGCCCTTTTTCACTATCACGAGAACCTCCTGTTTAAAAGTTCTCCTGATTTTCCGGATCACGGTACCCGTATCTTCTGGGTTTACCTTTGCTTTTATTAGCGGCAAGATACCCTCATAAAACTTTGGGTCGCTTGCCGTAATTTTAACAGCTTCCGTGCTCCTTAGCTTCAAAAGAGGCTTCGGAAGCTCTTTTTTCTCACCTGAGGGTTTCTCTTTTGGAGTCCGATTCTTTTTGTTTTTAACAACTTTGAAACCGTCTCCGTTGTCCGCTCCGTCCCTCGAAACGGTCTCAGCATACGACTTGCCAGGACTGTTTGAGGGCGCCTCTTTTGTTCCAACTAGCGACTCAGAACCAAGCTGTGGAGCCTCCTTTCGCTTAATTCTCTTCCCGCCTTGAGTCGCCCGTCGCGGACTCGCATCTGGGCTTGTACCTTCCCTGGGGCGTTTATTAACGCCTTTTTTCTTATTAGGACATGTCTTGCGCCGTTCAGAGGTGCAGTAGTGCTCTCCGTCTGCTGTGGAGCTACCACAGTTGGGTGTTGCGGCTCTTGGTCTATGAAATGCTTGGGGATAAAACGTAAATTCTTACAGATTATCTCAAACGCACCTTCCAAAACCGTCACGCCATCCTGGATTTCCCGACTGACGTTCTTTTGGCGCTTGAATCCTTGGCGCAAGCTTTTGAAGATTCCCGGAATAGCCACGAACTGGTCTGAGACATTTGTCTCATATATTATCGGCTGATTATTGTTTTGGCCCCCCCCCCAAAATCCGTGGGGCCTGCGGCGGTGTTCGAAGAGACACCGTCGGGAGTATTGTCCCCTTTCGGGGTTCCTCCTTGGGGTAATTCATTTATATTATGATTCATAATCATTTTTTTTTTTTGGTTTTAGAATCAGGGTACCACCCTGTTGGTTGTCCTTTAGTGAAAAGCCCCGCCACCACGGCAAGGTCTACCGAACATATCCAAGATGCCAGTCGTGTCTGGCAGCGAACCCGCTTCTCCCAACTCATCAAAGAAATCAGTCATGTCTGGCAGCGGACCCACTTCTCCCAGCCCATCAAAGAAATCAATGATGTTCGGCAGTGGATCCACTTCTCCCAGTACATCAAAGAAATCAATGACATTTGGCAGTGGATCCGCTTCTCCCAGCACGTCAAAGACATCTATGATGTTCGGTAGTGGACAACCCGGCGGGGAACAACCTGGTCTTAGATCTTCCTTTAACCAATCTAAAGTCGCTTAGAAAAATGATCAGCCCACACAGAAAATTCAGAAAAATTTAAGGATTTAACAACTACTTCTCCAGCTACAGAATTTTGTAAGGCTTCTTCAAAGTCATTGAAATCACATATTTTCCCACATTTTTTATAAATTCTTCGACTCTACGGTGGAATGAATCAACTGCCATAAATGTATGACCACTTTCAAAGTAATTTTTCTGGGTGAAATTTGTATCCACTTCCTCAGAATTAACAAGGTAGATTAAAAAAGAAAAAAAACACCAATTTTTATTTTGGCCAGAACAATCATCGAGCCAAATTAGAAATAATTTTACATCACGATATGAGGGTGTCTACTGAGAATCTCATTTCAATTTCCAGGACATTTCAAGGTCTTTTCTAGGACACAATTTTTTTATAACATTCTATATTTTTGTTTTCTTTCTCTTCCTCCATAACACGCAATATTGCTGCAATATTACATTTCAACATTCGGAATATTTAAAAACAATATTACAGCAACATTGCAGCAATATTACAATGTCCGACTTAATGAATGTTCCAGTTCAATATTGCAGGAATATTACAGAGCAATGTTACCAGGACATTGTTTTGAAAGTTTCAGAAATATTCCAGAGAAATACTGCAACATTTTTGTATCATAAATTTTAATAATATTCCAGAGCAATATTACAAATTTTTTTTTGAAGTATTTAGAAATATTGATGTAAATATTTAAATATATTTAAATAGGTTAATAATAAAGTTTTTAAATATCACAATGATTTCATACAATCACAATATATGTTCTTAAGAATATTCCAAAGCAATATTACAGATTTTTTTAGATATTGAAAAGAATTAGTTAGAAATATTAATTGATATTTTAGAAAGCAGTAGTAAATTATAATAATTGTTTTTCAGTACAGAATAAATCACTTGTTTATTCATTAAAATACAAACGTAATGTTAAAAGTAACGATTTCAATATTAAAAAAATATTACATTCAAATTGAGTAATTCATTGAGTCATTCTTCATCAGATCGATTCTCGTCATGATCATTTTCATCGCCATCATTTTCATTTCCATCGTCCTTACTTT
This sequence comes from Leptopilina syphax, assembly GCA_032872505.1. Classification (NCBI taxonomy): domain Eukaryota; kingdom Metazoa; phylum Arthropoda; class Insecta; order Hymenoptera; family Figitidae; genus Leptopilina; species Leptopilina syphax. Next base: position 11,324,411 of record CM065475.1, read on the forward strand.
CATCTTCTTTTTGCTTTGCTCTATGGATAAAAAATAATTATTTTACAATGAGACAATAAGATTTCAATTTTCAGTTTTGAAATAATCTAATTTAATTTTAAAAACGTAATAATTCATTATTTTCAAATGATAATAGAATTAGATTACCCTCTTCTGTCTAATCTCGTCTTTGCTTGAGCAAACCACTTTGAACCAGCTACGTTTATATTATCTTCTGAATAGTTGGAATCATGAGCTTACACGCTACCTGAAAATAATCAATTTTTACTTTAAATGCGTTAATATTTTTGATAATAGAATAAATAAAAGTTATTAAAAAATTTTCAGGAGAGAATTATTGAATTCGTGTTACTTGTGATTAAAAATTTAAATATTTCTAAATATACCCTATATCTTTTTTAAACATTCTTTATATTCTTTATTAATTTAAAAACTCATTTTTGTTTTATAAATCTTTGACTTACTGAAAATTAAATTGACAAAATTTGTGGCTGTTAGAGAGAGCTTTGGTTTTTTTTCGTCCCGACCAACTTTTAAGAACAGCCAATTGATTTGAAAAAAGACGACTGCAAATATTGCTAAGAATGTTATTCAAATTTTTTCTACCGATAGAACCGAGAGCTTAAATCTAAAATTTATTATTAATATATTTAATATATCTTTTAAAAATGACAAAATAATCAGGAAAAGTAAGAATTTTTACTGGAGAAATATAATTAAAATAAAATTTCTAGAACTATTACTAAAATCCTGTTTTAGCAAAATTTTAGTCTAAATTGGGACTTTCAAAAATGATTCTTAAAATTTGTATAAATTTTTCAGATCTCTTTAATTTTTTTATATGGATCGGGGAGTTTGCAAAATTTTTTCTAGAAATGACAGAAGTCAGGAAATAACAAAATTGAATTTTGGTAGCAATTTTGATGTACTAACATAAAATTCAGATTAAAATAAATTAATTAATTCTAACCATTTTATTATTGATTGATTTTTTTTGCCAGTTTATCATTCAATTTTTCGAATTCTTCTTGTGATGTAATAGTCAAAATAGGCAAATCTGGACAATCTTCTGAATCAAAAAATGAAACTGGTCCATTTACTGCTTCGTTAGCACGCGGTAATGTCAAATTTAGATTTCTTAACAATAATATAATTTCATTTAGTTTTGACAATGATAGTTCTTCAAAAGTAAGACCTATAAAATAAAGTAAAGTACAAATAAATATTTTTTAAAGAACATTTAAAGAAGCACATAAAATGAAATATAAAGATTTTAATAATTAATTAAATTAAATTTAACTCATCAAGAAAAGCTACATCATTTACCAGAATTTTTATCTTGGTGGTAGGCCATACTAGCTAAACGATTTTTGTTTTTCGACTTAATTTCGTGTGGTTCTTTTTCCATAATTTTTAGGCGATCTCGTTCAAATGAGTTGGATTGAGAATATAAGGAAATATTAGATTTTAAAGATGAGTTTGTATTGTTTCCTTCTGTAAGTGTAGCAAATAAATCGTATTAAATTTGAGAACATTTGAATGTGGGTACAATAATTCAATATGTACTAAATTGTTTTTCTTTTGAGGTACAAGGTAATGGGATATCAATTTTTGGCACATGGCTAATGCCGCTTTACAAAAACGTTCTGTCATTATCTTGTTCCGTTTCTCGAGATTCTTCCGCAAAATCGCACACATCATTATTCTTGGAGTCGGGTGAAGTTTCCAATTCTTGTATATCTATTTTGAAAAAGTTAAAATTAAATATAATAGAAATTTATAACTCATGATTATAGCGTATAATCAATTAAAATAATAAAATAATTATTTAAATTATGTAATTAATTTTAATTAAATTAAAATTAAAATTGATTATTTTATTTTTTGTAGGTTAAATTTTTTGGCAATAAATAAAATAAAAAATATTTTAATGCATTAATGACTTAAGTGCACATTTATATGTAAAACATTAAATGTGTACCAAGTCGTGAACGTTTAAAAGTAGGAGGTACAGGTATCTGTTTTTTTGATTCCAGTTTTATATTTTCAATTATTTTTGGCTTCGCTTTTGAACCCTTTTTAACAGTGGACTTGCAAGACTTCTCTTCATAGTCTGAAAAAGATCTTTTAGCTCTCTCTTGTCTAGATTATTGTTCGGTACACACCATTAGAATTCGACTGTCGATAAACCGGTTGTACTCGGAGAGGTTTTCTACAGTTTCCCTCTCCACTGGCGAGAAAACCCATTAGACGGGTTATCCAGGCAAATGCGAGTACTACTAATTTTCAAGTCGCTCTGTAGGCGCAAAAATTTAGTATTAAGAAATGTTTGTAAGGAATGTTCTACAGTTGTAAAAACACTTGTATAGCCAAGATTGTAGGCTTAAGACGGGTGTATAAACAAATAAATAAAAAATAAATAAATATAAAATCATTCTCCAGACATAATTGTAAAAATAATTATAGTTGTGTAAACAATAAAAATCTAACTAATATGTTTATTGTGCAATAATAATTAAAAACGAATCCTTTTCATTGTCCAAAAAATTAAGCGCGAGATTTTGTTTAAAAATTAAGTAAGTAAAATTTATTTTACTGAATTTTAAACAATAAACTGAAATAAATAATTTCTTATTTAAGGATATGATATTTAATTCTACAATAATTTTGAAATTTTTAAACTAATAATTGCATTTCAAATCATAAAAATGATATTTAATAATGATGAATAATCTGAATGTCTTTTATCATTTTCATATATTTGTACATAAAATTGCAGATTTCTTGACAAATTGTCATTATAATCTTGTCATATTGGATATTCAAATAGACATATTCGTCGATTACGTCGTAAACAAACATTGTCTGACATAAATTTATTATCGTCTTCAAATCTGCCTCCTGCAGAATCAAGTGATAGTGAAGACGATGTAGTACATGTGGAAAAAAATGTAAGGTTTTTGATAGAAACGTTGAAAATACCTGGGCCAATTATTATTGTATACAGTTATGATAAATTTAATTTAATTTATTTTTAATTTTCTACTATATAGATTGAATTATTATACAGTGAAAAGGTATTAATTAAATTATATTTTAGTGAGCGAAGATAGTTGTGATGAATCGTTTATTTCGGCAAATAATAGTGTAACTCCAGATGACGTTGATGATAAAACAGTAAAATGCAGTGACAGTGATGATGATTCAGAAGATACTTCAATCTTCTTTAGAATACTGCTCATCCTCATACTGCTCTCATCTTCTACTGAAGATGAAGATTCCCAAGAAAAAGACAATAATTTTAAAAGTGTTTTGGTTCAGTGGGCTTTACTATATAATATCCCTCATGCTGCTTTGACTGCACTACTGTTATATTAAGACAATTTACAAATTATTTACTACCACGGTGTGCACGAACTTTATTACGATCACCTTGAACTGCTAATATTATTCAAATGTCTGACGGTGGAGAGTATCTTTATCTGGGATTGATACCAGCAATTCATTCAATTTTAAAAAATCGAATTTATAAGAACCCTGTAAAAAAAGTATTGGGAGGTACGGGATTCCGTATTGCAAGTGCCAACCTGCCAATGCGGTATTCGCGAATTACCGCATTGGGTGTCCTGGTAAATACGGAAATCAAGGGGTCCCAATAAGGTGCCAGTTTTAAACTTTAAAAAAACGAAAATACGTGACAGGAGGAAATAACACTGCGACGCCTCCCGTTCATAAAATGCTAACTCAAAAGTCAATGCAACACAATTCTATTTGAAAAATGAGTGCAATATGAAGTTAACTAAAAACATCATGCAAGAAAATTCTATTTCAATATTCAGTGCAAGACAATTCTATCTGAAAATTTTGTGCAAAATATTATTAAGTAAAGCTCCGTATAAAACAATTCTATCTAACATTGAATGAAAGATTTATTTAACTATTATTATTTATTTTATTATATTACATGTAAAAGTTAGATATAATTGTTTTATACGCAGCTTTACCTAGTAATATTTTGCACAAAATTTTCAGATAGAATTGTCTTGCACTGAATATTGAAATAGAATTTTCTTGCATGATTTTTTTAGTTAACTTCTTATTGCACTTATTTTCCAAATAGAATTGTCTTGCATTGACTATTCAGTTAGCATTTTATGAACAGGAAACGTCGACTGGTCGACACTAAAAACGATTCAAAGATCGGACAAGGATATTCTTATAGGATTTTCATCCCTGAACACGAATCTGACCTCCAAAAGTGCCCATCACGTCGAGATTTTGAGAAAAATGGACTCAAAGTCTCAAAAAACCCTGTTTTTGGCCTTTTTAGGTAGAGAATGATGTGTAGAGAATGATGCCGAGGTGCTAGAAATCTCTAATTAGTCTTAAATTAAAGCTTGAACTGTCAACTATAAGAATCAAATCAAAAAAGCTCTGAATCAATCAAAAATTTTCATATAGCACAACTTTTTCATGTGCGCGCGCACTCTACTTGTACTCATAGAGCGGTACACAATGGCACACTTACTTATTCATTTTATTTGCGCTATTTATTGTTATTTATCATTTTTGGGGTCGCTGAAAGTTGCTGATTGAATGTAAGGTGGTTATTAAAAAATTCAAAATGGTGGTTTCAAAATGGCGGACATAAAATTTAATAATAATAATTTAATAATAATTTTTTAATAACGACATTACATTCAATCAACAACGTTCAGCGACCCCAAAAATGATAAATAACAATAAATAGCGCAAATAAAATGAATAAGTAAGTGTGCTATTGTGTACCGCTCTATGAGTACAAGTAGAGTGCGCGCGCACATGAAAAAGTTGTGCTATATGAAAATTTTTGATTGATTCAGAGCTTTTTTGATTTGATTCTTATAGTTGACAGTTCAAGCTTTAATTTAAGACTAATTAGAGATTTCTAGCACCTCGGCATCATTCTCTACACGTGATAAAAAAAGGCCAAAAACAGGGTTTTTTGAGACTTTGAGCCCATTTTTCTCAAAATCTCGACGTGATGGGCACTTTTGGAGGTCAGATTCGTGTTCAGCGATGAAAATCCTATAAGAATATCCTTGTCCGATCTTTAAATCAGAAAAAAAGTTATTTTTTGTCGACTAGTGTAATTAGTGTCAGTGGAGAAATATGCGAGTTAAAGGAATTAGAAAATAATAATAGTGAGTGTAAAAATGAAATTTTAAGAAAAAAAGGTAAGTTGAACTGTTAAATATGGGCCCAATGCGGCATAGGCTGATTTCAATGCGCCACAGCAAAAGCAACTTTGACTGGTTTGAATGGTATGAAATAGGTAAACAAACATTTTCTAACACATTTGTTTCCGTACACAGACACTTTTCACTAAATCTGCCAACGTACAATTGGTAAGCATCTTCTAAATTACAATAATCTAAAATATTGTTTAGATTCATGCAGAAACGTGGTTATAAAATAAAAAATTGGAAAGTAATGTAATGCAAATCATATGTCAGCTGGGACACTGTGTTCGCTCGATTCGCTCTGCTTGCTTCTGCCCTCTGCTGGCGACTTGCACTATGTCTTGATTGTGTACCGCATTGAAAGCAGCCTACGCCGCATTAGACTCATATTTGACAGTTCAACTTACCTTTTTTTCTTAAAGTTTCATTTTTACACTCACTATTATTATTTTCTCATTCCTTTAACTCGCATATTTCTGCACTGACACTAATTATTTCCTCCTGTCACGTATTTTCGATTTTTTAAAGCTTAAAACTTGCACCGCATTGGGACCCCTTGATTTTCGCATTCACCAGGACACCCAATGCGGTAATTTGCGAATACCGCATTGGCAGGTTGGCACTTGCAATACGGAATCCCGTACCTCCCAATACTTTTTTTTACAGGGAATACAAATTGTGAAGATAATATAAATTTGATGGTTAACATTGATGGTTTGCCTATACACAAATCCTCAAAAAAATCTTTATGGTTGATTCTATGTTTCGAAGAAAATTCCGATTCTGTACATTTAGTTGGCGTTTATTATGCGGAACATCAGCCCGAAGATACGAATGAATTTTTAGCAATGTTTAAAGACATATGGGTACTTTTCAAAAGAAACCATCAATTTTGACAGAAATTCTACGTTTCGGGGCTATATCAAATGTACCAGTAGACCCTATGCATGCCGTCTTTTTGGGGATTATGAGGAAAATAATTCTACTATTATTATTCGGTCCTTCTGTTAGACTTGATTCATCTGAAATTGATAAAATTTCTACTCAATTAATAAAATTACGAAAGAATCAACCATCAGATTTTTCTAGGCGACCAAGAACGTTAAAAGACATAAAATATTGGAAAGCTACAGAGCTTCGAAATTTCTTGTTGTACAGTGGACCAATTCTCATGAAAAGTATATTATCCAACAGAATTGATTCAAAAAAGAGGGAAAAAAGTAAGTAACATTTTATTAAAAAATGAGTTTTTATTATCATAACACCTGATATTAAGGGATATTCTTTTTAAGTTATTTCTGACCTAAACTCTCTCTAATCTTTTTTTGCAGTCAAAATTCCGGTCACACTTTTGAACCATATAAACCCAACTTTTCGTAAAAATATGGAAAAAATTTAACAGAAAATCTTAGGTTAAATTTTATTTTTTGTTAGGATTCTAATTAAATAGTGAATTTCGAAATGGGCTCAACTCGGATTTTTTTCAAATTTCACTTTTTTGCTTTATTACGTATTCACTGACGTTTTTTAAAAAGGAAAATTTCATCTGAAGTTTACTTTGACTTTTAACCTAAGATTGTTTGTTTTCTAACCCAATGCTGAATTGGTTTTGAGTTCAAAATAAATTTATCACATTTTGAAATTAAATAAAAAATAAATAAATTGTTTCTCGATAGTAAAACATTTAATTAATATATTTTATGATTAAAATGATTAAATTTTTTCATGAATTTTGAAAAGGGCTCAACTCTGACAACTATAATATCAATTTTTTCCAGCACTGTTATTAAGGACAATTCTTTTATCATTTTTATATAAAATAGCACCTAGTTACTACGAAAAAAGCTGTACTCTATTAAGGGGTAACACTACCCTAGAGTCAGAAAAAGAGACCTATATCTTTGATGATTTGTTTTGAGAAAATGGAAACTAGAATAGGATTTCTTTTTGAAGGGTTTATTAAATACATATTTAAGAGTAGAAAAAAAATTTTATTAAAAATTTTATAACAAAATGGCGGCGGTAAATTTCATAGTAAAAATCGACTATTTTTTTACGGCCGGAAAGGTTTCTTGAACAGTTTAAGTCCTAAAACACAAAACAAAGAAATTTTATAATCTATATAATATAAACTTGAAAAGTACATAAGATTTTTTTAATTGGATGTAAACTTTAATTTTTATAAACAATTTACTTTTTATTTTTTGTCGAAAAATTGATTATTTTACTAAAAAAGAGCACCATTTCTATAAAAATTGATATAAAAAAACTCCTATGTACTTTTCAAGTTTATATTATATAGATTATAAAATTTCTTTGTTTTCTGTTCCACGACTTAAACTTTTCAAGAAACCTTTCCGGCCGTTTTGGTAAAGAAAAAAAAGGTCGATTTTTCCTATGCAATTTACCGCCGCCATTTTGTTATAAAATTTATATAAAAATTTTTTTTCTACTCTTCAATATGTATTTAATAAACCCTCCAAAAAGAAATCCTATTCTAGTTTCCATTTTCTCAAAACAAATCATCAAAGATATAGGTCTCTTTTTCTGACTCTAGGGTAGTGTTACCGCGCAATATTGGCGCGCTGAACCCTTCTAGTATTAATTAAAAATAATATTTCTTACAAACTTTTTGATCTAATAATTTTTCCTAAATCCACCTGTTCGACCTACCGTGTATATAAGTACACGTATATTTTGAATATGCAACTTACTTAGGTTTTCTCGTTGCAGATCAGGCTATTTATTGCAATTTTATGGCTGTTTACGTGGCAATAACTATTTTCTCAAGTCCAATTTATGTTAAGATTGCCGAAAATGTTGACTATGCTCAAAAGCTTCTGGAGTATTTTATTCAAACATTTCAAATCACCTATGGAAAGGAGTTCATGGCTTATAATTTTCACAATCTGCTCCATATTATCGAAGACGTTAAAAAATTAGGATCCTTAGATGCTTTTAGTGCATTTAAATTTGAAAATTATATGTCAGCCGTGAAGAAGAAACTGCGAAAAACAATAAACATCTACAACAGTTGGCAAGAAGATATCCTGAAATGCAAGATCTTGAAAAACCAAACACATTTAAATTAGGCACAAAAGTAAAAGAAGAACATTTTACTGGACCGGTAATAAATAATAATTGCACTAAAGTAACGAGACAGTACAAAAAACTTTCTTATGAATATTTTATCATTGACTGCAATAACTTGAGAGATAATTGTGTACTCCTAAAAGATAATTCCATTGCAACAATAATGAACATTGTTGAATTCGAAAAGAAAAATATTTATTTGATAGGCAAGAAACATGATATTGTACAATACCTATATCAGAATCCAATTAGTTCAAGCAAATTGAACATTCCTATGTCATCTCCTGGTGCAAATGAATTGATTTTATTGTCTTTGCAAGACTTAAAAGCATAGTGTTGGAAAATTCAAAACAAAGGAAACTTAATAATTACTTTACCTTTGCTCTATACATTCTGTCAAGATAAAAACAATTAGTTTTATTTTTAAAACCTACATTTTGTGAGTATTTCTGCAATATATCAATGTTAAAGAATTATAGTCAATTTCAATTTAATATTATTATCTTCCAACTTTCTATTTGTCCTCTTCTTTTCTGAACTCTTTCTTTTATTTTTCTCCTTCTACTTACTGTTTGATATACAAGATTAACAATTTCAGGTAGTAGGAATTTAAATCTGCACTGAAAAAGCCTCAGAAGAAATTGTACAAATAACGCCGCAAATAATAAATGATTTGCTAAGGCACGCACAAACATAATAGTGTTACCTGCATTAGCATTGTAAAAATTGTTATAATTCATTATCATTATTTATTTCTAATTTCTTTATTTACAAAATTTTATTAAAAAACTTAAAATCCACTCAATAATTTTACAATTAACTTAGAATTGTAACTTATAAAAATAATTACTTAACAATTACATGTACATTTTTCTTATGACTTCTGATTAATTTGTAAATGTTTTATTTTGAATAATAAAATATTAAACATTTGTTTTATGAAAATGGCGTATTATATTTATACTATATATACTTATTCCACTTATACTGCATATTGTGATTATATAAAATCAATTTGATATTTAAATGCAATTTATATTTAAAAATTTACTGAAATGTTTCTCAATATACTTAAAACCAATCTTTTTGCTCTTTCAATATTTCTAAATATGTCAAAAAAATTTATGTGGTATTGCTCTGGAATATTCATAAAATTTGTAACACGAAAATTTTGCACTGTTTCTCTGGAATACTTCTAAAACATTCAAAGCAATGTTCTGTTAATATTGCTCTGAAATATTTCTGAATATTGCAAAGCAATATTCCTGCAATATTCCACTGAAATATTCATTAAGTCGGACATTCTAATATTGCTGCAATGTTGCTGTAATATTGTTTTTAAATATTCCGAATGTTGAAATGTAACATTGCAGCAATATTGCGTGTTATGGGGGTTGAAAATTAATAAGAATAATATTAGTCAAAAGATTTTTACTTTCTTTCTTCCTTACCCTATAGGGGAGAGCGGGGCGAGTCAAAGTACAATGAAAAGTAATTTTGAGTTGACAAAGAATCGAATTAACGAATTAATTTAAATAACTCTTAGAATTAACTATGAGTCAAAACGCGTCAACCGTGAATAGTGAATTTTTTGCATTATTTAAGAAAAAAATTAATAACTCATTACTGTTGTGCTAGAAATTAATGGCAATTTTTTTTGTAGTCATTAAATATCCACTCTTTTAAATAAACTTAATTGTGAAAAAAAAATTTGAAAAATTTTTAATTTTTAATAACAATTTTATAAACAATTAGTGTTTTTTATGCTTTTTAGAGCAAGGATTTTAATGAAATTTATATGTAAGATACATTAAACCTACATCTTTATATTCCCGAAAAAAAAATTTGTATTTCCAATTACAACCGGAGATTTTGAATTTTTTGTTGCGCCGTGCGCCGTCTGCTCGTTTACCGCGGCATTTATCACAGCGATGGATGCCGCGGTGACGGCGCACGGCGCAACAAAAAATTCAAAATCTCCGGTTGTAATTGGAAATACAAATTTTTTTTTCGGGAATATAAAGATGTAGGTTTAATGTATCTTACATATAAATTTCATTAAAATCCTTGCTCTAGAAAGCATAAAAAACACTAATTGTTTATAAAATTGTTATTAAAAATTAAAAATTTTTCAAAATTTTTTTTCACAATTGAGTTTATTTAAAAGAGTGGATATTCAATGACTACCAAAAAAATTGCCATTAATTTCTAGCAAAACAGTAATGAGTTATCAATTTTTTTTTAAATAATGCAAAAATTTTTTATTATAAAAAAAAGGTATAAATATTTAAAATTTTTAAAAACGGTTAAAAGTGTTTTTTTGGTTTGCTGTGAACTACAGATTTTCATAAATGTTTTGACTTTTCCAAAACTATAAAAAAAATGTATTCACGGTTGACGCGTTTTGACTCTATATTAATCTTCATACTCATTCTGTCTGTCACAGTATGAGAGAGAAAGCATGATAAAGAGAAAGAGAGGGAGATATTGTCAATTCTTTTAGTTTAGTGTAGGAAGGAAAGAAAGACGAATAGGTAAGATAGTAACGCCTATTTATTTGGTTTACAGAAGAGCATAATATTTTCTCCATTCTCCGAGTTAGGTAGAAAGAGAAGAACAGAATTTGGTAGGGGAAGGAACAGTGGGCAATTTCACTTTTAAGTCAAAATACGAAAAGAGCGTCTTATTTTCTTATTGGCTAATTATTTTTCTTTTTTCATTCACAGATAGATTAAGGAATAAAAGAGAGGGAGATCGAGAACGAGGTAAGTGTGAGGGGTATAAATTTTATCGGTATTCCATAAACCAAATGGACAATTTTTCATTAATTTTTGACATCATAGTCGTAAAAACAAAACTTTTTTAGTAAAGTCAGGGAAATGTCAATAAAAAATTTTTTTTTAGGGAAAGTAAGAAAATTGAGACTTTTTTCGACTTATAAACAAATCTTTTAAATTAATAAAAATTAGCATCTAATTTTTTTAAATGCAATATTTTCAGTATTTATAATTACATATTTCCAAAAATCCAAATACATACGAAAATAATATTTTAGAATTATTTGATCACTTGACGTGGAATCGCTTATATAAATGTTTTTTTAAAAATGTTAAAAATAATTTGGAAATATTATTTTTGTATGTATTTATATTTTTAGAAATAATTATATGTAATTGAAAACACTAAAAATATTGAATTTAAAAAAATGAGAAGCCAATTTTCATTAATTTTTATTTTTAATTTTGCTTTTAAAGATTTTTTTATTCTTTAAAAACTGATTTTCAAAAATTGTAACAAAATACTTAAAATAAATTAATTATTTTTCAATTAAATTTTACAAAATTTCAACTATTCAAAAAGATTTTTATTATAGTGTTACGATTCTAATTATTATATTTTCCCTAATGTTTCCCGATTTTATTTTAAAATTAATTAAAATAGGGACGGGGTAATAAATAACAAGAAATTACTTTAGTTGAACAAATATATGTGTATTTTATGAAATAAGATAGAATTGATGCAAATAAGAGATGGACATAGTCTTTCTAATGTGAGTCTTAGAGTGGTTGATTGTTTACCTTGGGAGAAAAGGTGATGCTAGTCGTTCAGGTATAATGGCACTAGTCCGTTAATGGTTGACTAAGTGGATGCAGTATTGTGTCTCGAGAAACAGGAACACTCTTTTCAAATGGCAAATTTGACTTCCAGATTGACTTTCCAAAATGCACTTTTGAAATATACGTAGAGTAAAGGACAACTACTAAAACTGGGTTTAGAGCACTGTGTCGTGAAGAACCACTTGTTATAGATAAAATTTTAAGACTGACTTGTGCAGAGCACCACTTTTCAATTTAAGACTTATAATGTTGACGACTACATTTTCTTGACTGCTTTTCTAGACTGAATGGTCTGGTCCTTCTTATACCCAAATTTGCCTGTGTATTTTAGAAATTAGTCGACTTGTCATGTATTTTAGGAATCGTTCGAGTTTCCATGCATTTTTAGAAACCCTTTGTTATAGGAACACTTGTGGTGACTTACTATTAGATCGCACGTGTACATTCCCTTATTACTCATGTTATTTTATTATTTGTTATTCATTGTTACAATTTGTTGATTATAATTGTTTAACTTTGTTGTTAATTATAATGGTTTAAATTTGTTATTATTTATTATTACAATTTTGTTGTTGTTGATATTTGTTATTACAATTCTATTATTTAATATTTATTATTACAATTTATTACTGTTTATTATTATTTCTTAAAGTTTGTTGTTAAGATTGTTATATTTAACTATTTATTACAGTTTATTATTGTTTATGTTTATTATTACAATTTATTATTGTTTGTTATTATTTGTTAATATTTATTATTACAATTTATTATTGATTATTATTAATATTTATAGTTATTATTTATAATAATATGTAAATAATAATTTTGTTATAAACTTTTATTATAATTATTACTATTATTATTAATTATTATTAATATTATTAATTAATATGATTATTATTATTAATTTTTAAGATTAATTATTATTCTACATATTATTATTGAAAATAGGTTACGGTGACGTAACACCTCCCCCTTCGAAAATTTGGAAATTGGAAAATGAAATTGAAAAATTTCCAAATTCAACTTAATTTAAAAAAACTTATTAAAATCGAAGTGTTATGTTAATTGTTACAATGTATTAGATTTATTCTTTATGAAATTACAATTAGTAATTTAATTATTATACCTAATTTAATACATAATTTGAAATTAGTTAGACATTTGAGATCTTTTTATTATTAAAATCATATTAGTGATTCAATCGTATTAACATTATTTTCGCTAATTTTTTTTTGTTTCTTTTTTGTTTTGTAATTTTTCAATGTTAATTTTAATGTGATTTTTGTCTTGTTCAACAGAACAAGTGGCAATTGTTTAAAGATTTAGATTTAGATTTAGATTTTTTATTTTTAGTTCATGCTTTTTCTGTTATCTACTAAATTTTTTTTTACTTGTACTTATACAATATTTGACTCTTTATAGGTAATATTTAAAATTTGCATATGGAACTAAAAGAAAATTTTATTTGACTTGACTAAGTTGCTTATATAAAAATATGTTTAATTGTTTGTATTGATAACAAGATATTGAGTTCTATATTTTATATATGTAGATATACTAGTTTTTATTGAATTTAGAAAATGAAAGAATTGAATGTAACTTGTATACATTATATTGCTGTTTTGAAATAATAGGTATTGTAAATGAGAAATATAATTTGTTTTTGAAAATAAATTGTGTAATTATTGAATTTTTAAGCAAATCTGATAATGTAATGTTGTTTTGAATGCAATTTTTAAGATTTTCTCGTGGTATTGATTTTAGTAATGTAGGGTACCATTGATCATTGTTAGAATGTGTTATGATGTTTATTAGAGTTTGCGTATAGTAAATATATATTTGTATATAGGTTTTCTTAATTCTTTTATCCATAATTTTACGAATGATTCGTAATTCTTTTTAAATTGACTTGGAAAATCATAAAACAAATTTGTATAATTTTTTATTGTTCGATTAATGCGAGTTATGCTAATAATATCATTAGAGAATTCTATCGGAAAAAATGTCCATATCTTTTTGTATCCAAAATGACATTGGATTCAAAATAGTTTTTTTAAAAAATAATTTCTTGAAAATTTGTTTATTTTCATCGGTATTACTGATGTTATCAAGAAGTTTTTTAATTTCTATTAAAGTTTTTTGCAATTTAAATTCTTTACTTTTAATTTGTTCTGTAATGTGATCATTTGAATCATTTATTTGTGCACTGTGTTTTTATTTCTTTAAACAAATTTATTAATAACCTTCCAAATTCTAATATATCATTTTTATTTACATAGCTAATTAGATGTTTTTTGTTAGTTGGAAAGATGATGTCTTTAACTGATTGAAAAAGAATATTGGGATTATTAGGTAGAAGTATTTGTGTATATGATTGTGATGGTTTGAGAAGTATGGTGTAAAATATAATATAAAAATAATAAACCTTATCCATATATATCATGCTGGTTTCTTGGTTATCTATAAGAAAAGAAAAGAAAGAGACAGAAAAAAAAATAATTAATAATTCTTTCTTGTAGATTGGCATGCAAATGTAAGTGGTATGGTGTTAGATCGCTATAACAGAAAAATTTACATTAGTTTTGATTCTTTAAATTATCTTTTTTTTGCTGAATATGGTTTAAAATGAAATAAAGCTAAATTAATTATTTCATGCTTTTTTATATTTTTGTTGTCTAAAATATTTTTTGTTTGTTACACTGATTTGTCTGCCAAAAAGAAATTACTATTTCTTTTTAATTTAAAAAAAATTTAATTCTTGTTGTTTTTAGATTTTTTTTAAGTCGATTGATATATACTACTTGGTTTCTTGTTTATTTATATATTTTATTTTATTAAAATTTTTTTTTTTAGTAAATTTACTTTTGGAAATTTATTCTCTACTGGGGGGTGGTTCTGGAGGCGGTCGATCTATATTGTCTAATGATTGATCTTTTTTGATTAATTGCATATATTTTTCTTTAGTGGGATATTTTGTACATTCATTACATGTAACAAATTTAAAAAATGAATTTTTATTATCTAGAGTATCTTCGTTGACTGAAACAAAATAGGTTAAATTGTCTTTGCGTATTGGTGATTGGTCTCTACAGTTTATAATATATTTTTCTTGCTTCATATTTAAATTATCGCTATCTTCTTCTTCATAATTGGAAGTTTCGTAGCCTCGATCAATTTCTTTGTGTTTTTTCAATTTTGATTGTTGTTTAATACACTTAGGATCTGAATCAATTTCGTCAATATAAACTTTATTATAAAATTTCTTGTGTGTTCTTCCTTCTTGTATTTCTTGATTCTTCTTTTCTTGCATTTTTTGAGTCTGCCTTTCCTGTAGTCCTTGAGTCTTCTTTTCTAATGTTTCATTTTTGTTTTGTTTCTTGTTCCCTTGTATTTTTTCTTGATTCCTTTTAATAATATTGCAAGTTTCACTACTTGCACTAAAATCTTTTCGTATGTAATGTATATATTCTTTTTCCTCAATTTTTTCTTGCACACATTTAATTATATTTTCTTGAGTTTCTTGAATTATATTAACTTTTTCTTTTTTTACTCCTTGTACCTTTTCTTCAATAATGTTCTCAAAAGGATTTCTGGATAAAGCGTTAACTTTGGTTTCACTTGCTTTGTTAAAATTAGTTACTGGTTCATCTTTGTTAATTACTTCTTGCGATAAATTTTGTCCTTAAGCCTCTGTTTTTAGTATAATTGGTTAGGAGAAGTCTAGTATTTTTAAAGGTTGCTCCTCACGAAGTTTGTCTATGAAAGTATTAAAAGCCGTTTGCTGTTCATCAGTCCAAAAAAAGGGTACATCCTTTTTTATAGGTTTATTTAAATGGTTTGCGATGTTTGAAAATGTGCAGTTATTGTTATCATTCCATATCTTATCTTTACAATTAGTGGAAATATGTCCTAATTTTTTGCAATAAATACAAGTTATTTGAGTTCTATCTGCGAAGCTTGTTGTAGTGTTAGTTCGTTGTTTTTAAGAAAAATGTTGTTGTTGGTTTTAGAAAAAATTTTGATGTTGATTTTGCCTTTGATCTTGAAACGGAGTGTAGAATTGATTTTGTGGTACCTTCCTAAATTTATTTTGTCTTCGATTTTGTTGTGGATTTCTATAATAATTTTGACGTTGAAATTCATTAAACATTGGATTTTGGTAGTTGAATCGATTTTGATTTGAAAAATTTTGTCGTGGGTCTGGATAGAAAAAGTTTTCTTGTCTTGATCTTGATATTTTATTAAGTTGAAAACAGTTTGTTGCAAAATGACCCTTTTTTCCACAGACTAAACAATTTATTACATTATTTTGAACAATATTAATTTTTGTTGTTTTAGCAAAATCTTTATTAGTATTATGCTCACTTTTACGTAGTTCACGGTATGATGATAATCTTCTTTCAATTTCTATTGCTTTATTAACTATTGCTTGAAAAGTATCAGCTGTTCCAATTCGTAGTTCAATTTCTGGTGTAAGTCCTCGCGAAAAAACAATCGATAGTTGCTTTATCTAAACTTGTTTTAAATGCTTTGTCTACTCCATTTTCATTATTAATAATATGTGCGTCTAATATTCTTTCTGATGCTTCTGCAATTCTTGATCCGTAAGAAATGACATTTTCGTGTTCCCACATATACATTGCTCCTAACTCTCCTTGTAACTGACATACAGATTTTACTGGCGCGTAAATTTGTTTTAATCTTTCTATTAATTGTTTTATTGTATTAAAATTATTTCCTATTATAATTCTTCTTGCTTCACCCGAAATTCGACTTCTAATTAATTTAACTAAATTTGTTTCTACTTGTGCAACGTCAGGAAGCATAGATTTTTCTTCTAAACAACTTTCAATAAAAATTGACAATGGTAAATTTTTTCCGTCAAACATAGGTATTGTTTCTAAAGCATCGCGTAATGAGACTTGTTGATTATTTGGTAGGACCATGTTTTCTTCAAAATTGTTATTATTTCCAGTACTGTTAAGGGAATTATTGTCAGAATTGTCGTTTGTTTCAGTTTCGTCAGTCGAAGAATTATTTAAACTTTCATCTGAATTCTGTTCGGTTAAGGTTTTTTCTGTAATGGTATTTTTACTATCGCTTTTGTCACTGTCAGAAGAGTTATTGTCACTGCTAAAAAGTCGAGATTGAAAGCCTGAGTCAAATTCTTTTTGTATTTCTTCGTGATCAAGGTTTTCTTTCGAATATCTGGGCGTACTTGTATGCTGTTTTGTTTTGAAATTAGAAATTCCCGAATTTAATTCTAAATCTGGATTATTTTTTATATGAGAACGAGTTAAATGTGAATAATCGCTAGTATTAATTTGATAATCTTGTTTTGAAAAAGAAGTTTATATTGGAAATTTGAATATTTTCTGGGAAATGACTATTAGTAATGTATATAGGGTGTGGGCAATTCTGTGGAAGAAAAGCATAACAGCATAACTGCATTTGTCATGATTTCGAGATAAATTAATTTTAATGTTCTCTCACTTCTGTAAATTCAGAAAATCAACAGATTTGTTCGGTCTTTTGCATTTAGTATTATTATTTAATATATTTCCAAATTCTTTTATAACATTTAATAAAACACACGATTTGATATAAATTTTGATAATTTTTCATTGGAATCATGAGTTTTATTGCACTTATGCGGTTATGCAAGTTCAGATTGTATATGAGTCCAACTTCAGACAGTTTTAATGTCACAATTTATTTTGGTTTGATTTGTCATAATAAAAAGATTTTTCACACAAAGACAAATTAAACTATTAATTCGTTAGAAAAACTTATAAGAGTTTATTTAGTTATAAAATTTATTTTTTTATAAAATGTTTTTAATTTATTGAAACGAGAAAAAAAATTACTTTACTGTTCAACTTGAAGAATTTTTCAATTTATTTTTTGAAATACTTTCCAAAATTTTTTAGAATAGAAATACCCTTAAAAATAAGTACATAATTAAATGCACAATTTATGCTTTAAAAAATTTGTTCCAGTTTTATTAAAATAAATATATTTAATTTAAAGTACGAAAAATGTATTTTACTTAAAAACATTTTATTACAAAATTCTTATTGTTTTTATTCATAAAGGTTATTTTCATTTTCAATTATGTCAATTGTTTTTTAAGCAGCATGCAGTTATGTTATTATGAAGGTCTCTTTTTGTCAAAAACGCAATTATGCGCGATTATGTTTTTTTTTACATTAATAACCATTTTAATGATTTTTTAGCTATTGAACTTTGAAGAGCAATATTAAATATATACAAATCTATTGTTATCTCAAATTTTATAAAAATGTCAGTTATGCTGTTATGCCTTTCTTCCACAGAATTTATTTCTATTTGCTTTGTGTAGCACGTGTGTTTATTATTCTTAATTGAATAGGAATTATTTTGATAAAAATATCTATATCACTTTCGTTTGACAATTGGAATATGGACAGTTATAAGAATGTTTAAATATGTAAATTTGAACTTATGCAGATATGCTCAGAGTAAATATTATAATGCAGTAAATATTATAA
The DNA here is from genome assembly GCA_032872505.1 of Leptopilina syphax. NCBI lineage: Eukaryota > Metazoa > Arthropoda > Insecta > Hymenoptera > Figitidae > Leptopilina > Leptopilina syphax. The sequence goes on from CM065475.1 coordinate 11,342,876, forward strand.
AATATAAGTGTGACAAATTTGTGTGAGTAATAAAATAACAATTTATAATTATATAATATATATTTTTGCTGACATTTTATTATATTTTTGTTAATAAACCATATAATTTATTATTTATTTGATTTTTATTTATTATTAATTTATTTAATTTTTATTTATTATTTTACTAAATTTAAAATTATTAGAATGTAAAAATTTATAAAATTTTCGGATTATTATTGTTTTTAATTATTTATTATTACATGAATTAATTAATCCTGTTATATAAAAAATATATTTACCAAAAAGGGTGAAAATTTATAAAAATGTTACAAAATGTTAATATTTATTAATTTTATTTTTATTTAATTTTAAATTATTATCAGTATTAAACAATTTAAAAAAAAGTAAAAATTTATAAAATATTACAAATTATTATTATTTATTTTTATTTATTTATTATTATTTATTAATTTATTTAATTTTAAATTATTATCAGAATTATATAATTTTGGATTGAAAATTTAGAATTTATAAAAATATTGCAAATTATTATTATTATTTATTTATTAGTTATTATTTATTAATTTTATTTATTTATTTATATTTTATTTTTTATTTAAATTACTATCAGAATTATATAATTTTGTATTGGGAAATGTAAAAGATTTTAAAATATTACAAATTATTATTATTTATTTATTTTTATTTATTTTTATTTATTGTCTTTATTAATTTATTATTTTAATTTTAAATTAGTATGCGAATTATTTAATTCGGTTTTAAATTTTTTAGTTCAAAAATGAAAAATTTGAAAAATGTTTAAAAAAATTGTTATTATTATTATTGTTAATTAATTAATTAATTTATGAAAAAATTTGAATTATTTAATTCTGTTTAAAAATAAAATTTTTGTCAAAAATGAAAAATTTGAAAAAATGTTAAAAATTGTTGTTATTATAATTATTATTGTTAATTAATTTTATTATTATTTATTTATTTTAATTTTTAGATAAGTATATGAATTATTTTAATTCTGTTTTAATTTTAAGTCAAAAATGTGAGAATTTGAAAATTGTTATAAATTTTATTATTATTATTAATGTTTATTAATTTATTATTATTTATTTTATTTTATTCTTGTTTAATTTTTTAATTAGTATCTAAATTATTTCATTCTGTTTAATTTCAAGTTAAAAATGTGAAAATTTGAAAAAAAGTTATAAATTTTTATTATTATTGTGTATTAATTTATTATCATTTTTTTTATTTATTCTTTTAATTTTTAATTACTATTTAAATTATTTAATTCTGTTTAATTTTTTAAGTTAAAAAATGTAAAAATTGGAAAAAATGTTATAAATTTTTATAATTATTAATGTTTATTAATTTATTATTATTTATTTATTTTGGTTTAATTTCAAGTTATTATAGGGTTTATTTAATTCTGTATCAATTTTTTAATGAAAAGTAAAATTTGTTATAATTATTATTTATTTATTATTATTATTTATAATATTTATTATTGTTATTATATGAATTATTCAATTATTTCGAAAAAAATGTCAAATTTGTAAAATTTGCAAAAATTTGATATTGTTATTGGTTTATTAATTATTATTAATTTATGTTTATTTAATTTTATATGAATTACTTCCTCATAGAGGAAGTATTGTAATACCGAAATTTTTCGAGTTCGATTTTTTGACATATCTTTATGTTATTTGACCTCAGGAGTTCAAAAATGACATTTTTAAAAAATGTCATTCCGTATGTGTGTGTGTAAACATCACATTTTCATAAATATCTCGAAATCATGAAGAGCTTTTGGGTTGAATTTTTTTTCAATTGTAGATCTCACCTGCGGACATAAAATGAGAGTACTTTGAGATAGATTAATAAAGTTGAACTAAATTTTTTTTGGATTTTTAATTTTGCAAAAAAAACGTTTTTTGCCCATAACTTTAAAAAAATGTAAGAACACCTATAAATGTTTTTCCATAATTTTGTAGAGTTTTTTTAGACGCATCTTTTGAGCCCTAATTGAACATTTTTCGTCCATATTAACCGGAGATATTAAACTTTTAAAAATTCAAAATTTTGGAAAATAAGACTTTTTTGAAAATTTTGTTGAAAAATGTAGAAGTAATCTTAAAATTATCATTACCGACTTGTAAAGCTTCAAGAAACGCTTCGATTGACCTATTTTTGAACCTAATTCGATAATAAATTTTGAAATTATTGGTATTTTAAAAACCAAAATTTGTGGAAAATGACATTTTCTCAACTTTTTTGTTTAAAAATTTTTGTTTAACTATTAAATTATTGTAATTATCTTGTAGGGTATTTAAAAATAAATTGATTGACCCAAAATTCAATTACTTTTACCATAATTATAAAAAGTTATTCATATATTTCTATTATTTTTATCTCCATGAGGAAGTAAAGTGTTCATGAAATGAGCACCAAAATTATAAAAAAAAATTATACAACTTGGCAGCGGTTTTTTTTGTTTAAAAATGCAAAAATATTATAAATTGTTATTATTATTATTCTTGTTTATTCACGTAAAATTCTTTCTTGTATTTACTAATTTATGACAAAAAATTAGTTAGGTGATTATTTTTAAAAAAAACTTCTTCCGTATTTATCAATTTATGACGGCTAATTAATTTAAAATAATTAAAAGTGCTCTTTAATTTTAATTCACGACGGTTAATGCATCAAAAATAATTAAGATATTTACTAAAACCAATTTCACGACGGTTTATTTACCAAAAATAATTATTAAATATTTATTCAAACTAAATGATTCTTGTATTTACTTGTTTCACGACGGTTAATTTACCAAAAATAATTATTAAATATTTATTCAAACTAAATGATTCTTGTATTTACTTGTTCACGACGGCCAATTCACGACGGTCGATGCACCAAAAATAATTACGATATGTTACGATCCTAATTATTATATTTTCCCTAATGTTTCCCGATTTTATTTTAAAATTAATTAAAATAGGGACGGGGTAGTAAATAACAAGAAATTACTTTAGTTGAACAAATATATGTGTATTTTATGAAATAAGATAGAATTGATGAAAATAAGAGATGGACATAGGCTTTCTAATGTGAGTCTTAGAGTGGTTGATTGTTTACCTTGGGACAAAGGGTGATGTTAGTCGTTCAGGTATAATGGCATTAGTCCATTAATGGTTGACTAAGTGGATGCAGTATTGTGTCTCGAGAAACAGGAACACTCTTTTCAAATGGCAAATTTGACTTCCAGATTGACTTTCCAAAATGCACTTTTGAAATATACGTAGAGTAAAGGACAACTACTGAAACTGGGTTTAGAGCACTGTGTCGTGAAGAACCACTTGTTATAGATAAAATTTTAAGACTGACTTGTGCAGAGCACCACTTCTCAATTTGAGACTTATAATGTTGACGACTACATTTTCTTGACTGCTTTTCTAGACTGAAGATCGTTTGATGGTTTGGTCCTTCTTATACCCAAATTTGCCTGTGTATTATTAATATTATTAATTAATATTATTATTATTATTATTATTAATTATTAAGATTAATTATTATTCTACATATTATTATTGAAAATAGGTTACGGTGACGTAACAATAGATATATTTCAAAAATTGAATTATGTCTTAAAAAATGATTCAAAAACAATTTTTTAATGATTCGTTCATAGTTACTTTTTGCATTATTAAAATCAAAATAACTTGCACTTTTTTACTAAAAATTGTGGTTTTTAGGGTTCCGTACACCTACGGTGTATTGGCGGAACCCTATTGGTGAGACTCTTGTGTCCGTAGCCAAATCGTGCCCCCCCCCCTAGCGGCTAAACTATTTGACCTAGAAAGCTCAAATTTGGTACAGATACGTATTTTCACACGTAGATTACAAGAAAAATGTAGAGAATGTGATTAAAGGTAATGGCCATAGCGTTATTAAGGAAATAACAAGATTTTTGTCCAAAAATGCAAAAAAGTGACCATTCCCCCCCCTTAACTTATGAACTATTCGAAATGGAGGGCTAAAACTTGGCATATTGATGTATTTTAACGCGAATATTACAGGAAAAATATAGAGAACTTGCTATGTAATAATGGCCATAGAGGAACTAATATTGAAAATTTTGATCCTCTACTTATTATTGTTTACAATATTAGTTATACAATACTTTAATTTCTTTTAGTTATTTTTTTATAAAATGATTTTAATATATTTTTTAATTGTTTATTTTAATTTTACCAATTACCGATAAATATTGCAAGTATTGTTTTAATATTTATGTACGGAATCCGCCATTGCAGTGCGAGTTCAACTGGCACTTGTCCAATTTTTTTTTATTGATTGTCTCAATTTTCTTAATTACCATGAAAAAAAATTTTTCCTGACATTTCCCTGACTATAGTGTTAATATAATATTATAATAATTATAAAAAAATAAGATTTTAAACAAATTATAGTGTTTATTTCTTATGATACTGATTAATTCATTAACGCCTGAAAAAGGAAAATTCTTTGCGCAATTTCAACCTATACTTTTCTGAATAAAAAGGATCATATTTTATTTTATTGAGTGTGCTCTGTTTTTGGGGTCGCTGAAAATGCTAATTCGGGGGATTTTGAGGTTTCTAAATTCAAATCATTAGTCAAAATTAAAAAATTAAAAATAGCGGCTCTAAAATCGCTAACGAAAAAAATTTAAATCCGTAAGCTTTGAAATCTTTCGATCGCTATTTTTAAATTTTGATTACGCTGATTACGAATTCAATTTTAATTTCCAATAAGTCAACATGGCGGATCCAATATGGAACAAAAATTTTACTTAATGCAATTGATCTTAATTTTGTCACTCGGTGGTTTTTAAGGTCGCTGATTACGAATACGATGTTTGTTTTCAAAAATTTAAAATAGCTAATATAATATGGGGAAGAGAAATTTAAAAAAAATTTCTATTCACGCTTGCTGGTTGTGAGTTTACGCAAGTGTTAAAACAGAAGTCAATTGTCAATGAGCGCTCCTAGGACATTTACACCTACCTGACTGGTATTAGAACTCCCGAGTAACAAAATTAAGGTCAATTGAAAAATTAAAAAGAAAATTCCGCCACTTTTAATTTTGAAAACTTACATCAAATTCGTAATCAGCGACCCTAGAAATCACCGAGTCACAAAATTAAGGTGAATTGCATAGAGTAAAAATTTTTGTTTCTTATTGGATATGAGGGGGGCAAAAATTGGTGAAAAATTGTCCTCGTGGTTTATGGACAGCCCCTAAGCTTATACCTTGGCTTATATCATGTATAAAGTTTTTCTATCGCTTGACTAAACTAATCGAAACAGAAAATTATGTGCAATTTTGCCAGACGTTTAAAGAGCTGTTCAATATATTTACAATATAGCATAGCTTATACGAGTTTAAAAAAGTATGTTTTATATCCGACATTCAAATTTTTCTCGCTTATAACAAATTCTTAAAATAATACAGTTTTCCAGCAAACTGAAAATTTAAGGAAATAATTATAAAAATAAAAAAATATTATTATATTTATGTAGTGAAACTGCTCAGTGTGTTAAATTTAATTATTGGTTTTCGTTTAGTTTCATAAATTCAACATAGAATCAGAGACGATCAAATGTTTTTTGAGGTGTCAGAAAAAAATCGTATTTTGGATTTTTAAGTTTTTCGATCATTATTTTTGAGTCTTAATTTATCTGGCAAATTTTTTTTGTTGCTATTGGATGTCCTTCTTCGAAGTACATATATAGTTTTGTCTTATTTTAAAAAGATTTTATTAAATTTATTCTGAAATGTGAGGAATACACTCGAGGTAAAGTCGCTCACGTGAAGTCGGGGTAAAGCCGCTCACTTAGTTTTAAATTTAAAATTTAGAATAAAATAATTTCACGTATTATATTTTAACAATAACACAATTTATGACTTATTAAAACCAAAATTGTAACAACATTTTCACTTTCTCTTAATAAAATATAACACTATTTAAATCCATAGTTGTAATTCATGAAATCTATGTTCATTATTTATTAAACCAATTTGTTGTTTATAGAATTTTTTATATAACTCATAAATTATTAATAATAAATCATACTTAAGACGGGAATAAGACGAACTTTAATATTTAAAAAATAAGACTGTTCCGTCTTGAAAAGATAAAGTGAGCGGGTTTACCCTGGAAAAGTGTGATTTAGAAATTCTGTATATGTTTATTAAAAAGTTTCTCTAAGTACAACTAAAAAAGATAAATCAAAAACTCTTTTTTTAGTAGAAATCATCAGCTTTCAAATGATATAAATTAACTTGGATTTAGAGAATAATTTCCTAGATTTTAGTCGATCTGAAAAAAGTTAGCGGGTTTACTCCAGTCTCCCCTAATATAAAAATTATATTTTTAGGTGGCCCAGAGGCGCTCACTGCTCACTGACTAGCAGTTGCGCGTTCCTCCGAGCATCGGGCGAGTTATTGGATCCAAGGCCTCAATTGGTTTATAATGCTATTTATTTTATTGAGAATTTTTTAAAATTGTCAAATAAAAATAATAAAAATAATTTCTTACCGTCAACAGAGGTAATTATGGAACAAGAAAACGCGATTTTTTGAGTTTCTTCTTCACTAAAAATCTAAAGTGTACAAAAAAATTTTATTAGATATTTAAATATATTGTGAACATTCTTCTAAAGATTTCCTTTAAGTTTCATTTGCAAAAAGAAAATTTTTGACGGAGTTATTTAAACATAAATATTGCTCCGTAATTGCCTCGCATTTTGGGCAAGTATAGAATAAATTGTTATAATTAATTATAAAAGCAAGTATATCACATTTTCTTTGTCTGTATATATTTTTTTTCGTTTAGGGACTTTTGGGAAATCTGCATACAGATACCTTGGACTCGGCATTCCAAGGTTATGTGAGGTTGGTATAATAAAAAAAAGAAAAAAGAAAAAGAAAGATAAAATAAGTAAAATAATAAATTTAATAAACTGGCGACCTACTGCCAGCCCCGACCCACTAAAACCCGTAACCCTTCTTTTGGAGCCCTTTATCCACCCTCGGAACTGTCGCAAGACTTTAGCCTTCGAGGGTGGCGCTCCGACTCTGTCGCTCATGCGACTTTGTTCTTTCTCTGCGGTTCTTCTGCGTCAATAGTTAAAATTAAAAACTATTTTAATGTCAAAGAATAAAGGAACAAATGTTAAAAAGTATTAAAAAGATTAAAAGGTTAAAAGATAAAATTGTAAACGGACATAAAAACAAAAATTAATCTATTAAACACAATTATAAAAAACATAAATATAAAGGTCAGAAAATCAAATTGTGAAAGACGAGTTAAATAAAAACACAAACAAATGAAATAGAAGAATAAATAAACAAATGTACAAAAGTCAGAAGAATAAAAATGTAAAAAGGACAGTATAAAAACTACAAAAAATAATTAAAGTAAATAAAATAAATAATTAAAAACTATTCGCTCCTCTTAACACTTCTCATTTACTTTTAGTCCTTGCGAGAGTCTTCTTCGCCTCCTCAAGGGCCGACTTGTAGACTCCGCATCCTCCGCTGCCTGCAATATGGGTGGTTGACACCTTATTGCCAAACTTTTCAGTGCACAAAAAGCAGCTTGCGTTCTTTTTGCAGTTGGAGAACCTGTGACCGGCCTCACCGCACTTGAAGCACGCAGCCGATCTGTCCTCCTTCTGGCATTTGGCTCTAATATGGCCGTATCCCAGGCATCAATGACACCGGACGACCATTACTCTTCTTTTGATTAGGCAACACATAAAACCAATTTTTACGTGTCCTAATTTCTCCAGCCTGTTCGCCTCTTCCTGATTGGTGACTACAACCGCGAGCTTTATCCCTCGGCGGTTGGGTCCTAAGACCGTCACTCTCCTGTTTCCTGGCTTACCCATTGCTTCAGACAACACTTGTTGCACCTCAGCTTCTTCGGTAAGGCAATCCAAATCACGGATCTCGAGTGTAACTCTTCGATCCAATGACGCTTTGGTGACCTCGGCGGTGAAAGCGTCCTTGCCGGAGTCTCCTCTGAACTTAATCAGAAGGTCCCCCTTGTTTGTAGCTTTTGCTGCTACTATTCTCGTATGGCTGTCCTCCGGGTTAACCTCTTTGCGAAGCTTACCTAGAACGTCAGCATACGTCAATCCTTGACCGACTCGGATTAGAACTGTGGATCTTTTTGATCCAATTCTTTCCAATTGAGGAATCTTTGGATCTGGTACTTCCGTTTCCATTGGAGGAGCTTCCTCCTTCTTCCTTTTATCGGTTTTGGTTCGAGTCTCTTCTGGACTGTCCCCCTTTCTCTTCCGTTTCTGAGCATCTCTTATGACGCTTTTAAGATTACGCCTATATGAACGCTCTCCCTCTTCCTTACGGTCCTTGCGGTTACACATGGCACCGCTCAGAACGCATGCCAAATCGACGTCCGACTCATCGGCCGTGGCATGCTTTGCTTTTGCTTCTTTCAGCAGGACTTCGATGACTTTAAGTCCATCTTTTACCGTCCTCTTCACGCTCTTCTGAATGTCGCAAGACTCTATCATCCTTGCGACCTCCAACTCCATTTTGTGGAGACAAGACGCCTCCTCCTTTCTGAGCCGCAAGCATATCTCGCGACTCTCTTCTATTGCCTCGTCGTCAACTTCCGAGTGGATAGCGCTGCGTGTGGTCTTTTCGCTACTGCCGCTTGACACACTCAGAAGGCTCGACGCGCTTCCCTTTCTTAATCTTCCTCCTTCCACAATGTTCTGTAGATCCAATCTTTCCACGATAACCCGTGGCACTGCAAGAAATTGTGCGCCCCCACAATCCGCGCGCACTTGAGCATCAGTCTTGGGACCGATGGTGAGATTTCCCGTTTCCGGCCTGCTCACATGGGGTACTTTCTTTGAATTTTGTAAATCCATTCTTTCTTGCTGTTTGGTTGCCCTTTAGTGAAAAGCCCCGCCACCACAAAAAGGTCTACCGAACATATCCATGATGCCAGTCGTGTCTGGCAGCGGGACCACTATTCCCAGCACATCAAAGAAATCAATGATGTTTGGCAGTGGACCCGCTTCTCCCAGCACATCTAAAACATGAATGATGTTCGGCAGTGGACAACCAGCGGCGGAGCTTTGTCTGTATATTAACCCCTTGACTGCCGATGGCAAAGATCTTTGCCATTTCAGACTTTGCTCTGACTGTCGGAAAACTGACAATCATTGCCATGAAAAAAATTGATGTAAAAAAGTCAAAACTAGCTGAAAATTAAAAATAAAATGATTTCTTAAAAGTCAACGCTATGCAGAATGCGACACATGTTTCTGTTTTTAAATTCAATATATTATAAAAATGTTATAAATTTTTAAAAACAACACTTTTAGCAAATTTTTTAAAATCTTTGACATGGACAATACAATGCATTTTTATTTTTAAAATGTCTAAAATCGCCTAAAATCTATTAATCGGGGGTTTTCGGGGTCGCTGATTACGAATATGATGTCAGTTTTTCAAAATTCAAAATGGCGGATCCAAGATGGCGAACGACTTGTTTAAAAATTGATCCAAATTACCTGAAATTTGTTACTTGGGGGTTTTAGAGGTCGCTGATTACGAATATGATGTCAGTTTTTCAAAATTTAAAATGCCGGATCCAATATGGCGGACGACTTTTTTAAAAATTGATCCAATTTACCTGAAATTTGTTACTCGGGGGTTGTCGAGGTCGCTGATTACGAATATGATGTCGGTTTTTCAAAATTCAAAATGGCGGATCCAATATGGTGGATGACTTTTTTAAAAATTGATCCAATTTACATGAAATTTGTTACTGGGGGGTTGTCGGGGTCGCTGATTACGAATATGATGATGATTTTTTAAAATACAAAATGGCGGATCCAATAAGGCAGACATTTAAAAAAAAAGTATTCGCTTGTAAATTATCATTCGGGGGTTTTCGAGGTCGCTGATGACGAATCCGATGTCAGTTTTGCAAAATTTAAAATTGCGGATCCAATATGGCATACCGTGGAGATCTACTTTACCCATGAACTTATTGGAAATGTGAAATGCATTTGTTCTGCTTTTATAATAAAAACAAAATTTTTTTAAAAAAATGTTCGCAATATTGGATCCGACATTTTGAATTTTTAAAAAACAGACATCCGATTCGTCATCAGCGACCCCGAAAACCCCCGAGTGATAATTTTCAAGAAAATCAAAAATTAAAAAAAAAATATCTGATATAATGGATCCTTCATTTTGAATTTTAAAAAACTGACATAAAAATGTCTACCATATTAGATCCGCAATTTTTAATTTTTAAAAACTGACATCGGATTCATTATCAGCGACCCCCAAAAACCCCCTAATGATAATTTTCAAGCGAATCAAAAATTTAAAAAAAATGTCCACCATATTGGATCCGCTATTTTGAATTTTGAAAAACCATCATGATATTCGTAGTCAGGGACCCCAAAACTTCCCGAGTAACAAATATCAGGTAATTTTGATCTATTTTTAAAAATTCGTCCGCCATATTGGATCCGCCATTTTGAATTTTCAAAAACCGACATCAGATTTGTAATTAGCGACCCCAAAAACCCCCGAGTAACAAATTTCAGGTAATTTGGATTAATTTTTAAAAAGCCGTCCGCCATATTGGATCCGCCATTTTGAATTTTAAAATACCGACATCAGATTCGTAATCAGCGACCCCGAAAACCCCTGAGTAACAAGTTTCAGACAAATTAGACGATTTTTTTTTGGCATTCTGGGCACATTTAGTGTTTTTAGCCGGCAGTTAAGGGGTTAAGAAAACTTTATGTAGTACTGCAAAGTAAAATAATAATAGATAATAATAGTAAACTAAACGAGAATTTAGTTCGAAGAAATTAGTAGATTTTTACACTTTTGTGAAATAACCTTCCACTTTTTCGATGTTTAATAATTATTTTCTCGTTGACAATGAAAATAAAAATAAAAACATCTGAGTAACTTTGTAGGCAATATATTAAACTATTATTTACAACAAGAACCAAATTAAAATAATTTACCACAAAAATTTTACATAAAAAAGAATTACGCGTTTCATATTTACCTCTGATGTTCCATAATTACCCTTGTTGACGGTAATTTTAGAAAGTTTATTCTGTATTTAAAAAATCTAAATTACTATACAGTGGGCACACTTGTTCAAAAGACGTCCTAAGGATGTCTTTTTGCGGACGTCTTTTGCACTTGTAAAAAAAGATGTCTTTAAGACGTCTTAAAGGCGTCCTATACATGTTTTATGTCTTGGCCATTAGATGTCTTTATGATGTTTAGAAGAAGTCTTTTTTATTCAACATTTAAAAATAAAAAAATTCCATAAATAGAAACTATTATTTTCTAAGTTCAACTTGGACTTAGAAATTCATGAATGTAAAATTCATTGGAATTTCTCTAAGTAAAATTCATTTTAGTGACAATTGAGATCGTTAACTTTGTAGAGGTTTATATCTGCTTTAAACGGCTGAGGTACTAAAGGCGCAGTGCTTCAAGCCCAAGATATCCGAGTTCGATCACAGCTTCGTAGGAATTTTTTCATTATTTCTCCACATTTTAGAAAAAATAAAATTAAACTTTAAATAAATTCAATACAATATTACTGAGTTTTAACTTAGAAAATGTTAAAAAAGAAATGTTTATTTAAGATCTGAAGGAATATAAAAAGGACGTCCAAAAGACGTTTTTAAGACGTACTTTAGACGTCCTTTCTTATGTCTTTTAGATGTCTTTTTGATGACTCAGAGACATTACTATCTTTGTGTTCGAATTGTTCGCGGACAAAAAGGGACGTCTTTTACACGTCCTTGTGCCCACTGGGTAACTACTACTAACGTTAAAAAATTGTATGTATTCTTCATCACAATTATAAATATATAATTTATCTCGCAATATTTAATCAAAAATTAAAAATGTTAAAAAAATTCAGCCCGAAATTTAAAAAATTCAACAACAGAATATGAAATTTCAGGAAATTTCCAGGACTTCCAGGGTATCCAGGACAGTTTTTAAAATTCAAGAATATTTCCAGGACTTGTAGGACGAGTAGACACCCTGCGATATGTAAGAAAGAATGCATGAAATGTGCTTATAATTTATCCATTTTTTAGGACTCTAATGCCTTCATGCCAAAGTGCAGCGAATGGTACACGACTTTCTTTAAAGTATCCAATTGGTACTATGCTTTCATTAAAAGCTATAATCCTCTTTGTATATACACAAGTTTTAAAAGAATCCATTCGAGGTAGCATAATGACTTTTTGTAATTGTAAGTCAGCAGCATAATAAGCTGTATCAGGAAAATTTGTAAAATCATCTTTGTTTTTGACATTTCTCGCGGGCCTGTGTTGCTCGAGTGTTTTTTGCTGACCATTCGTTACAAATATCGCAATCAGGATTGATCTGTTCTTTGTTATGTTCATCACACTGAATTTTTCACAATATTCGCACTCCTCGTGCCTATTCAACAGGGTGGGGGCGGCGGTAAAAAAGTGTTTGGACATAAATTTTTTTTCCCCAATTTTCTTGAAAATTTTTAGAAGAGAGTGTTGTAGAAGAAAGGAGGCATCCACCTTGGGTGAATTACGTCAATTTGTAGGGGATGATAATGATGAAAAAATAATAGTGTGGATACCTCCTTCCTCCCATTATACATTAAAACATTACTCTCTAGTTATAATACACCAATTAAATATTTAAGAATTTTAACGCAAGGTGAATACCTCCCTTCTTCCACAACACATTATACATAGAAACATGACTCTCTAGTTTAAGTAAGCCAATTAAAAATTTAAGAATTTTAACACAAGGTGAATACCTCCTTCCTCCCACAACAAATTATACATTGAAATTTATGTCGCCACTTTTAATATACAAATTAAATATTTAGGAATTTTAACGCAAGGTGAAAACCTCCTTCCTCTCGTAACCCTTTATACATTGAAACATTAATCTATACTTTTAATACCCCAATTAAATATTTAAGAATTTTAACCGAAGGTGAATACCTCCTTCCTTCTACAACCTATTATAAATTGAAACATTAATCTAAACTTTAAATACCCCAATTAAATATTTAAGAATTTTAACCCAAGGTGAATACTTCCTTCCTCCCACAACACATTATACATTGAAATTTATTTCTATACTTTTAAGTAATACGCCTATCAAGGTAGGCGACATCTAATAGGTCACTATTTGCTGATAAAGTCGAAATTTTCATTCGTAATTAAAAATTCTCAATCAGTGAAAAATTCTAAGTGGGGGGCAGTCCCTTGGCAATAAAATATCCAACTTAGAAATTTTGGAATATTCAAATTATATTCTTATAAAGAATAAAAAACTGCATCTTTTTTCCCTTTGAGAAAAAGTTGTAGGATTAATATTTTTTTAAATAAATTTAAAATCTGTTTTTTTCTCAAACGAATTTTTAATTAAAATTTCATGTTCAACTCGCTGCCAAATCTACAATTTTTTAATAAAATTTGGCATGGACACACTTTATATTATTCTTTTCGAGAATATATGTTGTAAAAATTTATGTTTATTTATAAACAAACTAAAAAATATTTATTAGCCAACTGGAACATTTCATAAATAAAATAAATAAAAAATATTTATTTCATATGAAGAATTTTTAAGATATTATGCTAATGTTACGGGAAGTCAAAATTTATTAGACTTAGATTTCACTACTAATAGTAAATTTTTTAACCATAACATAAATTTTTCATTTTGACTACCTAGGAGTAATGTTTGTAATGATTGTTATTTAAGCTCTTTGCAAAGTGTCGAATAGTAGTTAAGCTAAGCGGGTTCTGGGCCACTTACCAACCGTCAGTAAGGTAGATTTCTTAATTGTATACTTTTAAGTGGCTTGGTCAGAGTGTTCTACCTTACCGACCGATTTTTTAGTTCTGGCTGCCACCGCTAGATGGCGCCACATGTGAATTCAAACCCCCTTGGCGGGATATTTAAAATTTTATTTAATTGTTTTAACTCTATTGGTGTGGGATGATTTTAAATTTCGCGCCACTAAATCAAAGTTTGTTTGTATTCTACTGAGTATACTGGGGTATAAGTAACGGAGCGCGATCCACAAGCACCAGTTGCATCTTGAAAGTTGCAGCAAACTATTTTCAGGTTTTAAGGGTTCTAGAATTCGAGTTTTCAGCGTTATTTTACAAAGTTTTTTTTCGATTTGATTTTTAGGTAATATTGAATTTTTTATTTCAGCTTACATTGATTTATTTCTATTATAGGTATTAGTTTTTAAGGTAGTGTTATTTCCTATTTTAGGGTTTTTCTATTTTCAGGTTTATTTTCAAGTTTTAAGTGATCTTTTTTTAGGTTTTGTTTATTTTTTTTGTTCTATTGTGTATTAGGTTTAAGGTGGTGGTTTTTTTCTATTACAGGGTTTTCTTATTTTTAGGTTTATTTTTCTTTAGTTTTAAGTGTACATTTTCAGGTTTTGTTTATTTTAACAGTTTTTTAAGATTTTTTTATCCTTGTTTTAGTTGTTCTCTTTTTTTAAAATTTATTATAGATTTATAGGTACAACTTTTAAGATGCCCAAGTGTGAGGAGAAATCACGACGACTACAATGAGGTGTGTGAGGAGGCTGACAACTTTATCAAACTCGCAAAGCTTAGACTCAGCACCGCGATGAGTGACAGGTGACAATAAGTTCATTAAAACTTTTGAATGTCAAAACAAGTGTCAGCGTTACAAAAGCTGAATGCGTAAATTTTTGAATAAATGTGAATTTTTGCCGTATCAAAAATCAAGATGTTTGAATTTAACCCCTTGGCTGTCAACAAGATTTCCACTGTTTGGGCCAAAAGTGTGTTAAAAAAATTTTTAATGGATTTTTATGAAACTTAGTACCCTAAGGTTTCTAGGATCGCTGATTACGAATCTGACATCAGTTCTTCGAAATTCAAAATGGCGGATCCAAGATAGCGGAATTTTTTTCAAAATTCGTCGAATTTGCTTAAAACTTGTTACTCTGGGTTTTAAGGGTCGCTGATTACGAATCTAACATTAGTTTTCCAAAATTCAAAATGACGGATCTAATATAGCAGACAAAAAAATAAAAAATTGATAAGATTAGTTTGAAACTGAATACTTGGGGATTTTCAGGCTGATTACGAATCTAAAATCAGTTTTTCAAAATTTAAAATATCTGGTTCAATATGGCAAAATTGTTTTTTTAATTTATTGAATTTGTTTGAAACTGGTTAATCTGACATTAGTATGATAATTTTTTGTGAAATCAAATTTCGATAAATACCCTAAAAAAATAATGACAAATTCGTAATCAGCGACCCTAAAAACCCCCAAGTATTCAGTTTCAAGCCATTATAACTAATTTTTTATTTTGTCGTGCGCCATATTGGATCCGCCATTTTGATTTTTGGAAAACTAATGTTAGATTCGTAATCAGCAACCCTTAAAACCCCCGAGTAACAAGTTTCAAGCAAATTCGTCAAATTTTGAAAAATTTACGCCATCTTGGATCCGCCATTTTGAATTTCGAAAAACTGATGTCAGATTCGTAATCAGCGACCCCAAAAACCCCTGAGTACTACGTTTCAAGTCAATCTGATCAATTTTTTATTTTGTTGTCCGCCATATTGGATCCGCCATTTTGAATTTTGGAAAACGAATGTCATATTCGTAATCAGCGACCTCGAAAACCCTCGAGTAACCGGTTTCAGAAACATTTAAGAAGTTTTTAATCACCTTTTTTAAGTTGCGCATATATGCGTCATGAACCACTTTTGGCCAGTTTAGTTTTGCGCATATATGCGTCAGCGACAGTCAACGGGTTAAACCAAAAGATAGAGTACTTGTGTTGACATTTTGAATTATTAATTAAACGCGGTGCGGGTGTACAAATGAAGAATGAAAGATTAAAATGGGTAAATTTTGATAAGGCATTCGATGATCGTTTACAAACCAGTGCTATTATGAATTTATAGTGTAAAGATATTAACTTGTTCTTAGATCATGCCTTTGCTTTATTCGAAATTAATATTCAAAAAGCTTTCAACAGGTTTGGTCCGCTAAAAGTTTATACTGCGTTAGGCGCGAAATTTGTAACAGATTTAAATAATGGTAAAGAGGAAATATCTGACTTGAAGAGATTTATTGCAAAGACAGTTGAAATTTTAAGTCCAACCCTGTTAGATCAATGGTACAATGAGAATGTAAAACAACCAACTTTGAAAAGAATCGAAGAATTCCAACAGAAAGATTCGAATTGGAGACTTCATTCTATTGAAACGTTGGAAGTTAACATTAATAAATACAACCCAATGCGTGCAAGCTCTTATATTAATTTGCCATCTGCTATTAATAGAAAGCACGCTTGCATAAATGTACAAAATGTTTATAACCAGTGTTTAAATGGTCTATATTGTCAGCGTTATATCCCTTGAATTTCAACATTTCCAAAACAAAGAACGTGCGCCTTTTATTATCTATGCGGATTATGAGAGTCTTTTAATTCCTACTGAAGAACCAAAAGTAACATCAAATACAGAAGTTTTTCAAAATCTTGAAACTCTTAGTATTGAATATTACTTGAAGTGCGCTTTTACTGATTCTTTGTCTGTATACAAAGCGTCTCCAAGAGATGAGGAGTATCCAGCAAAGTGATTTTCAAAGGAATTAAAAAATTTGGCTGACAATATAGATTCTCTATTTAAAAATCATGTACCCATGGTAAAATTCCAGCCAGGACAACCTTAGTGGATATGATGCACACTTTATCGTTGAATCTATTGCTACTGAATTTGAAGGTAATGTTTAACTCCCCATAAATAAAGAAAAATATATTAGTTTTACTTAAAATCTAAAAGGTACTTTTATCAAATTTCGTTTTATCGATTCTTTCAAATTCATTGCATCATCATTGGACAAGTTAGCATCTTATCTTAATGAGTATCAAATTGTTAATTCTGTTTTTTCAACTACAGTAATGACAAAATTAAATTGTTAACACAAAAAAGATTTTTTCCCTACGTCGATTACGTGTATTTATATATACAAACCGATATACTGTTACTAGGAGACATTATAGAAAATTTTAGGAATCAATATTTAATCGCGTACGGTCTTGACGTTGCGCATTATTACACAACACTTGGACTAACATGGGATGCTATGTTAAAGTACACGAATATAAGATTAGAACTCCTCACTGACATTGACATGGTAATGTTTATCGAACGCGATATAAGAAGTGGAGTGAGTCAGTGCATGAATCGTTACGCAAAAGCTATTAATCCTTATATGGAGAATTACAATGAGTGAGGAAACATCTTATATTATGTACTTTGACGCTAACAACCTGTATGGTCGGGCCATGGTTCAGTCACTTCCCTATGGTGGCTTCGAGTGGATAGAAAATATTGATAATACTTTTGACTTTAATCTTCCAGATGATGATCCAATTGGGTACATCCTTGAAGTTGATTTGAATTATCCAGATCAACTTTATGATAAACATAGTGATTTTCCCTTTTGCCCAGAATGCTCGAAGCCAAATTGATGATCAACGCGGTATTTGGCAAAACAATAGAGAATGTGCGTAAACATGTTAATATTAAACTAGTGACAAAGTGGAAGGGTAGATATGGAGCTGAAGCTTTAATTTCCAAACCTAATTTCCACAGCAGAGCCATTTTCAATGAAAACTTGGTTGCAGTGGAACTTAGAAAAATGGAAGTTCTAATGAACAAACCACTTTATATTGGTTTAACCGTGCTAAATGTTTCAAAAACGCTTATCTATGACTTTCACTACGATTATATGCTGAAAAAGTTTAATTTCAATGCACCAATCAGTCGAAACACGGCTTCACATTTTTAAGGGGGAGTGACACCTTTGAGGCCTCTTTTGAACCTGTTTTTCATAAATTTTTTTAAGACACGGGAATAAAGTAAACAAAATTTGGTTTTGAGGGATTTATTTGTTAACTTTTTAAGTTAACAAAAATAAATATATACGTAATAAATGTTTAAATTTGTTGCATATAGAGGGCGCCGAAGTTGATCTCTTTTCTCTGCAGAGCAACTCGTTGGGAAAGATTCCGGTTAGACCGTTTAATCTAAATCAAAAATTCAAAGTTTTTCTGAATCTGAGATAGATTTAGCTTTTGAGTACGCAGGATATTTTAAAAATATTAATTTTGGTGTATTTGACAGTTGTTTGAAGTAAAAAGTCGATTTTAGGGTGAAAATTTAAAAAAATTTGTTCCCAAAAAAACAAAGAAACCAAAAAAAATCCGCTACGTACTCGAAAGCATTAGTAATTTTTGTTACATAAAATAACTTCGAAATTATCTCTAATGATATAATTTCTATTATACACATTACACGGAGAGAAGTTTAAACCTAAAATCACGGTGTGATCAGAGTCTTAGACGATGAATGGAAACTCATCATAATTTTCTACAAGATATAGCGCTCTCTGACGGTGACTGTCACCGCCACTTGCGATTCGTGATGGAAAAACTCGGTGAGATCACTCAGATTTACCGTGATCTTTCCCCCTCTTTTAACCTTCTAAATTAGACACTGTCTTTTATGGTTCAAATTACTCTCCGTGTATAAAGTATCGTTTGAGCAAAAAAAAAATTTGATTTTTTTTCGGGTCAAAGGTGTCACTCCTTCTTTATGATATATCGAAGACGGATTAATCTTTTTTAATTTTCGGAGGCTTATTTTAAAGGTGAAATTCTAAAGAAGATTTCTGTGTCTTTAGAAAAATTTTATCTAAATTTTTCTAGATTTTTAAAAAAGTTGAAGTCGAGACAAAAATGAAAAAATTCGATTTTTTTTATTTCTTCCTCACTCTACAATTTAAAAAATAGCTAACGAAATGACTTTAAAGACAGCTTATTTTACGCAAAATTTAATCAGCTTTCTAACCGTATTTAATTTTTTTGTATCTCCTTTTATTTACGAGATATGATTGAAAAAGTGATGGCAGTCACGTGTAATCGTCCTGATACTCGTGGACGGTAGTGTATCAGATTTTGTTATCCAACTATTGTGTGAGCTATCGAATTCAAGCCATTTCACGTATACATCATTACCATGAGTCTTGAGAACATTTTCTACAAGGTAAACATATGGATATGGGACTTTCAGCAATTCTTCTTCGTAGAAACCACCTTCGATAGGTTGATTTTGGTAATCTTTCAGCTTGTATGTTACTGGTTTTGTTGATTTAACTTTATCCACAGCGAAGATTTCTGTTGTCCAGTTGGCAGTATATCCTTTCTCAAAGATATTTTGTATTTGCTAACTCGAACTCTATCTCCAACTTTGAATTTTGATCTTTTCAGCGAAATTCTACGTAGTTTACGAATACGTCTCATCAGTTCTCTTGTATCTTCTACGGTGACATCATTGGGTTTCATCCCAATAGTACGATGATTTTTATTATTGTACTTTAATATGAGAGTTAGTAAAAGATCATATTTTTTAGAGTGCGGTTAAATATTTCAACAATTAAGGCTTTCAAATTACTATAGACAGAATAGAGATTAATGTTTTAATTCTTGCATTAAACTCTTATATTCAGAATTGTAAAATTCTTTGCCTCTATCAGTGTGCAAATTTTAAGGAATTCGACCTTGTTTTAGAATAGTTTTTATGGCCAACTGTGAGCATGTATTTGAAACCTTTATTAGAATCAGAATAAGGTATCATTTCAACCAAATCTGCTTGCCACGTTTCATCAATACCAACTGTGAGCATGTATTTGAAACCTTTATTAGAATAAGATAAGGTATCATTTCAACCAAATCTGCTTGCCAGGTTTCATCAATACCACGCATTTGAACTTTTCGACGAGCATAATTTCCTCCAACTTGTCTATGCAATTCTTTAACAACAGATAACTTTTCACCGTCTATTTTCAAGATTGGTTAAACGTGAATCCAATTTAGCGATGTATTTAGCATTTTTAAGAGGTAGTTCAAGTTGTAAATCAGTTTCAATCTGCTTAAGTTTTTCGTTAATTCTTTTTTCAATAGATTGAATAAAAATAGTCAAGTCATCAATAGCTGATCTTGAAGATGTTGTAACTGCAAAGACGGTTTTTATTTCGTTTTTAACATTTTTCGTTACTTGTCTTAAATTTAATGCGTCATAATGATCCTGAGCAACCGATTCCAGAAGGTCCAGAAAGTTCACGACTTGCAAGAGGCCGTGACAAAGGATGTCCAAACACATCAATGCTCATTTTAATACTAAGCTCTGTTTGCTTGTACTCTCCTAATATATAATGCGAGCATCACGTAGTTCTTCAATGATTGACATAATTTCATTATTATGGCTTGGTTTACCAGCTTGATGTGATGCTACTAGCAGGCGTAATCGGTCAACTAGTTTATTTGGATTATCCCAATAAACGTAGTCTGGTTTAAATTGTTTCTTTGAAATCATAAATTGAGGTAATATTTTTCCAAGGTTACGTTGACAAGTCTACTAGAACTATAATTCTTTTAGTGTGCATTTGTAGCTACAAGAATTTCTTTATAATTTCCCAAATCATCTGAACTTATTAATGCATGATTAGGTCTTTGTCTAAATAAAAGTTCAAGCAACCCAGCAGTTTTTAAATGTTTTTTCTTTCCGGCAAGTTAAATATGTAGACCTTCTAAATCAACAAGTGTATCTTTAATTATAAAAGAACCATTAGGAAGCTTACGTACTCCATAAACCATGTCTAAAAAACTTCTCTTGTTTATATTTAATAATTCAATAAATTTATTTGTCAAATTTTTATAATTATGTTCTTCTTCTTCAAAGTTGTTGCTTTTGTCAAGTAGAGTGTCATTAAGTAGTGTTTTATCATATTCCTCTTCCTCACCAACAACAGTTGAGAAAGAAAAATCATTTTCCTCCTTTTTAACTTTTTCTTTATTAACATTTTTTAAAGGTATGTCAGTTATGTTCACCAACTTTTTTAGAGGTGTTACTATTGGTTGAAAAGTTTCTTTCAATACTGTTTTTGCAGTCTCTTTACCGATTTTGAGTAAACGATATTTCCGCCTTATAGCATCACTTGCTTTTGCTATTTGACGTAGCGTTTCTTGCTTTTTTCGATACATGTTTTTTTCGAGACAAGATAATCTATACTAATTAAAAATCCAATAAACTTCTTGTATTTATAGTGAAATGATTCTATATCTCCCTTCATTAAAATTACGGTCCTTATCAATAACAACAAATCCATATTTATCAGATTTCCAACATTCTAAACATAAATCACGAAATTGAGTATAACTTATATATGTATTAACATGATCCTCATATACATGTTTTGGATTTTCTTCATCTTGTCTAAATAGAACCAATAAATTAACATTATCTCGAACAAGATGTTTGGGAATACGAGCATACGTTTGACATATGTAAATAGAAACTGTCAACATTTACATGCCTGCCCATACAAAAGAAAGCTATAACATTATCTTGCTTTTCACAAGCAATGTCATCAAAAAGCGAATATTGAATTTGCTTTAGCATCTTTTGGAGATACTACTTCTTCATGTTCATTAAATGGAAAATGGTGAAGGAACGGATAATATCGAGAATGCAACACATGACGGAACTGAATCGGACATGAGTGAACCACTAAACCCACATTCTCAAGGAGGCACTAGTATCGAAAATGATTGGTTAAATTTTCAAATGGATTGGAAGTATTTAAGTAAATCTAAAAAAAAGAATTAGAAAAAGGGGCTAAATCTTCTTCTCTCATCAAATATATTGTGAATGAAGCCACAGACCAATTAAGATTAATTGAAAAAAATATTCCATTTTATGCTTGCAAACTGGCTGCCAAGGAATTAGTGGATAAGTATCAAGAAATATTCGAGGATAGAAACCATAAAAAAGAACGTATGGGAAATGGTTTTACTTCAACAGCGGCAAAAATAAGAAAAAGAAACAGTAATTTAAATCGATCGAATAAGCATCCATCTTTAACAGCTTCTTTGGGGATTTCTACGAAGACAATTAGATTAAACCAAATGGCTGCAGCTGCTTGTCAGAACTGGCAGCTGTAGGCCGTAGGCGCCCCGAGACCTCCACTCGTGTCACAAAAATCAGCGTAAACAAATTGGCTGCCTTTATTCCCGTGTTGCTTACGATATTCTTTATTCCTAATGCACAAAAGTGTCGATTTCAGATAGCAGACGACAGGGAATAAAAGTCAGTCACTTCTTCGACTTATATGAAAATGGCGGCCGTTTTCTCCCTTAGGCAAAAATAACGCATGGGATCAGCGGTTATGTTTGCACATGGGAGAAAATGGACGCCATTTTCATATGGTCGAACAAATGAGTGACTTTACTCCCTGTCGTCAGCTATCTAAAAGCGCCATTTTTTAGCATGTGGGACAAAAAGATCATTTCTTCATAGTTGGGCAAGCGACAATTTAGGAATAATTAAAAATGGAGAACAGAAAAAGTACAATAAAGAATATAGAAATTTGACAATTGAAGAGAAGTCCCAAAAAGCAGAAACAGATTTTATTCTAACGTTTGCCTATCAAAGGAAATTTTCAAATAATTTGACAGACCCACCACCGATCGAGGATATTATCAACACTTGGCCAATTTTATGCATTGCACAATTCTATTTTTATCATTATGAGTTATTAATGGGTCATTCCATTAATAAATTAGCAGAGTCGTTTGGGGAATTAAAAGATAAAATTTTTGCCTACGGGCATTTAATAGGTTTATCATCCAGCAATGTGATGACTGAAGAAGAAATATTTAGAATTTTGGCCTTAATCTTCAAGGAAACTTACGATTACCTATATATTTCCCAAATATACGGTATTATTAGTTAATCTTTTACTTTCCTTATTTTGTAATAATGATGATTTTAATTTATACCCGATAAATAAAAAAATTTGGTTTATTTTTACAGAAAATAAAATCAATCGAAGAACTGAATATTCCTAAAAATGTGTTTGGATGGGTTGTATGTTTGGGTAAGATTTTTTTAATTAACGATTTTTCAATATTATTTTTTATCCATATTTACAGTTATATTTATTATTTTTTATTATTTTCAGATAATGAAACTACATACCGCATTTCTCTATAGGACCAAATGATTGCAAAAGATTGCACTTTAATAGAAGCATTGAATTTTTATTTGCATCTTGTTTCATTTTCAACAAACCATTTCTTCCAACCAACCCCATAACTTTGGATTTCGTTCAATGGGTGCTAATGGTAATAAATCCCGAAAAAGGAAATAAAGCCAGTCAATTTGCGCAATCCAACAACTTAATTTGGAGTATTATGAACAAATTAGAGAAATTTTAACTACCACTAAACCCTGGAGTTGGTGATAATTTGAAATAATAATATTATTTATTATCAAGAATCATTGATAATAATTTAAATTTAAGTAAATGTATAATATATTATTGTTTTTATAAATAACTATTTTAAATAGCTTATTTTTATTAAGAATTATTTATAACAATTTAAATTTAAGTAAATAAATTATTATTTATTTTTTATAAAAAATATTCAATATATAAAGCCCGAAAGAAATTTCAATGTGTCATATATTTGTTACTATAAGAATTTAATAAAAAAACAATTTAAATAATCACTAAGAATCATAATTATTAATTTAAAACATTTACTTATTTTAATTTTAAAAGAATTCAATTTTACTGCGTCAATATTTTTCAGCGAATATTAATAAAACAGAAATTTTAGGTTAAGTTACATGCTTTGTGTTAAATTACACGCCATATGTTTTTCAACAGAATGATATTATTCTACATAGGGTTTGTAAAATAACATGTAGGTTATGTTTGATTACTACGTCAGTCAAGTGGCCAAACTTTCAAGCGTTGGACGTGCTAAAATTACACTGAAATTTTTTACAGTGTATACTCAATAACATATATGCTGTCCTTCCGGTTTGGACAACTTTTTAAAAAGTGGTGTGCCTTCTATAAGAATTTTTTAAGTCTATAACTTTAGTCTGTGGTTTAAGTCCATAGACTTAAAACATTCTTATAGAAGGTATACCATTTTTCAAAAATTTGCCCAAACCGGAAGGACAGCATATACGTTATTGAGTGTAGCTAAAGAATAACAAAATGGTCTTAAAATGTGTAAGACCGTCTTGTAAATAAATTTTCATGACACTAGGTACTAAGGGGTTTTTCAGGTCTCTGATTACGATTTCGGTGTTAGTTTTCAAAAATTTAAAATGGCGGATCCAATATGGCGGACACGATTTGGAAAAATTCATTGGATTCGCTTAAAATTCGTTACTCGGGGGTTTTCGTGGTCGCTGATTACGAATACGACATTAGTTTTTTAAAATTCAAAATGGCGGATCCAAAATGGCGGACACGATTTTAAAAAATTCATTGGATTCGCTTAAAATTTGTTACTCGGGGGTTTTTGTGATCGCTGATTACGAATCTGACATTAGTTTTTTAAAATTCAAAATTACGGATTTAAAGTAGCCGTCACGATTTTGAAAAATTCATTGGATACGCTTAAAATTCGTTATTCGGGAGTTTTTGGGGTCGCTGATTACGAGTCTGTTATTAGTTTTTCAAAGTTTTAATGGTAAGAATTTTTAAAAGAATTTATCCACTTTTGAAATTTTTTAAAATTTTTGGCGGCCATTTTGTTTGCAAAATTATTTATTTTAAAAATCTTACTTCATGACGTGTATATGTTACCGTCAAAACCCGAAATTAGTCAGTACTAGTTTTGCCTAGTCAAAACTAGTTTTGACATAGCCCTCTCGTCAAAACAAGAATTGACTAAAACGGTTCAGGCAATACTAGTTTTAACTAAATCTTGATCTTTATTTCTACTTTTAAATAGTCAGAACTAGTTTTGACGAAAATGATTAAAATAATTAAAAAAGATTATTATAATTAAACACGGAAATGCGGAAATAAATTTTGATAAACGTATTAAACTATCTTCAACATTTCAAAAGCGATATATAGGGTAAGTCCGGGGGAGATGGCCATAGTTTTTTTAAAGTAGTGTAAAATTTATGAAAAAGCTTTTTTTGTCTAAACTTTTATTGATAATTAAACATTGAACACTTGACTTAAAAATAAAGAAACATAAAATAAAATATTTTCATTGCAACAATCTTAAAATTTACATTTTCGAAAAAGTGCATTTGGCCATTTCTCTGGAATGTCCGGGTGAGATGGCCACATGTGTTCGGGAGAGATGGCCACTACCTATAATTGTTAGCTTTTATCTTAAATTTAATTTTTAATCGTTCACATCACTTTCCTCTTTTTCTGGTCGCATTTTGAAAATTTTTCATGGGGTTCAGAGCAGTTTTCATGTAGCCACAAGTGTCAAATTCTGCATTAAATTCAATCTTCAATTAATGTCGTTCGGTTGTAACTTTTAGCACAACCTACAAATAAATCTCCATCTCTGGTGTCAATTAGATCAATTATTTTGTTCTCAGACATTTTTAATTTGCTTTTCTTTAATATTTCTCAAGTATCTAACATTAACATAAAAAAATTTTAAATAAAAGTCATTAATGGCCATCTTACCCAAAAATTCATGATAAAAGTAAACATCAAAATATTAAATAAATAAAATAATTTTTCCTTTCATTTTTCGTTTATATCGTAGCGTGGGTTATACACTACTCAATAAAATTTGAATTCAAAAATTATGTTAACAAATAACAATATAGCAACAAGAAATCTGAAATTTTCAAATTATTTTGGACCCATGCAAAAAAAATAAACAAGGATTACACTTACAGCTTCATTATGTTTCATCAAATTATTCTTTAGATTTATTATTAATCACAAAAGGTTGAAGAATAACCCATAAAAAGTGATATTTCTTTACAAATTCTGTAAAATATTCGAACTGGCCATCTCTCCCATATGGCCATCTCCCCCGGACTTACCCTAATATAAAAATAATTTGTCAGATACACATGTATGTTAAAATGTTAAAAATGTAAAAAAATATTGTGAAACATAGAAGCCGAAACAATAATAAATATTTCCAAATTTTGAATAACTCGAAATAAATCATTTATTGCGGCAAGGCAAACTATCATGACATCTCGAATTGCAGAGCAGTCCTTTTTTTTGCACAGCCACGTATCGGACAAACAAGATTTTTTACATGAGCAACGGGTGAAACCTTGCGGTGTTATTGCTGCATGTCTTGCTGCTGTTCTCAAAGAGATGCCTTTGTCGGGTACATTTTCAGGAGAAAGAAATGTCTCCTTACAAACAACGAATTCTGACCTAGAAATTTTTTTTTATTTTACAGTGATTAGATAAAATATTATATTTTATTTAATAAATTAATGAATTATTCAATACTACTACAAAGAAATATGTATTAATTAATTTTCAAAATAAACCAAATAAAATAAAAAATAACAAAAATAAGGAAAGTAGTTATGAAACTTTATAAATAAAAGAAATAATTTTTAGTAATAACATAAATTTTTAAAATGTAACTGACCTGCAACAAAACTTATCCAACTTTCCATTTTTGGTCCCAATTTTATGCAGACCTGCATTTTTTTCCAGAACCACTCCCATGACGTTTCGAAAATCAGCCTTCGCTCTGTCAACATCTAGGATCGAAATTATTACATTCTATTCAATTGAAACAGGAGGGTGAGAAGCATCTGAAGCAAGCTTCATTTTTTTAGCTTGTTTGGACAAATTTTCATATGCTTTTCTCCTAGCTGACCTAATGTGCCGTACACTGCAAACGCCATCGTCGTTTTGTGTGTCATTTTTCTGGTGCATCTCAACGTTGATTTCTTGTAAGTCGTTTAATTCGATGTTGATTGCGTCAACCTCGCTCTGAGTCCCGATTATCTCCACTAGAATTTCATTGTCTTCGCTCTCGTCTTGTGTCTCGATTATTTCATTCTCTTCGCTCTCGTCCTGTGTCTCGATCACACCTTCCATCACTCTCTCGAGGTCGTCTTCCTCTTGTATTGTTTGCAACACATATGTTGTCAAAATAGAAGTAGTTAATCCTACTCTTGGATCAATTTCAAACATTGCTCGGTAGGGCGATTGTTTAATGCCAGAGTAGTAAGCTCTATTTTTCATAAATTGGACAAACCTTAGACCATTTGACCATTTCGTAGAATTATTGTCCCGCAACCACGTAGCAAGCATTTTCTCAATATCTTGGTTGGCTCGCTCTACTGAACACACTGTTCCTGAACCAAAAAAAAGTTTGACAAAAATGGATCCACAATCTGGTTGTCGGGAATGTTTCTGCATCAGACCAAATGTTAAAATCCGTTGAGATCAAAATCCTAGCTGATCCTTTTTTCGAGTTATCAATATATTTACATGCAAATTTTTGCAAAACGTTTAAATTAAAACTTTGTAACTTCATGTAGGACATCCAATCACGCAAAAGGTATCTTAAATATTTTTTATATGTAAATATATATCATTACATTTAAAATAAGACCTAAATAAAGAAAATTGATTAATATTTATCAAAAATTCGGGGTTTTTCAATATAAAGATTAGTTAAAAGTTGGTTTTGAACTTTTTTTATATTTCAGGTAATATTTCCGTAACCTTTATATTTCTTTTAAGTGTATTAATTATATTTTAATAATATTTGCACAAAATTTTATTTATTTGATTGAAAAAATACAAACAATAGGACATATTATGTAGACAAATACAAAAAAATTTTATTACGTTAGGGTCCCCACTTTGCCCCACATTCCCCTAGTTGGACACTTAAGGATACGTTCTTATTAGAGGTGTGCATTTAATCGAGTCAAACTAAACATTAATCGACTCGACAACAGAAAATTTGAATCGGAGATAATTCGAGTCGAACTAGTCAATTCGAAAATCGGCGTTTCGAATTTCAAATTGCTCAACTCGACTCGGTCTACTTTCGATTCGAATCCGCTAATTCGAAGTTTCGACTTTCGAATTGCTCGACTCGATTCGATTTTCGAATAAATTCGTCCAATTCGAAACACAACATACTGCAACACATCATAGCACATTACATAGAAATTCGAAAGTCTAACTTCGATTTTCGAATTGGCCGACATTATTCGAAAATCGAGTCGAGTTGAGCAATTAGAAATTCGAAACTTCGAATTGGCCGATTCGAATCGAAAGTAGACCAAGTCGAGTTGTGAAAATTCGAACCTTAGAATTTCGAATTGACAAGTTCGAATCGAATTTTCTCTCGATTCGAATTTTGCACACCTCTAGTTCTTATATTATGCATTTTTTCTTTAAATAATAAATAGTTACTGCTTGTTTGAGAACATTAATTAAAGGAGTTTTTCACGATTAAAAATCATATTAATTTGTTACAAATACTTGAGTATTTAATAAAATATAGTTAAAGCATTTTAATGAAAAATCACGAAAGCTTCAGTAGTAGGAAATAATTTTTTAATTGCTTACTGCTGAAAAATTGAATTAAAGCTTATTAGAAGTTGATAAAATAAGACTTAAATCTTATAAGTTTTAATATTTATGATTAATTATCAACAAAACTTTGTGCTACTCATTACGCTACTCGATAATGGTTGTATCTATAGTTGGACACTATGATTTTT
Organism: Leptopilina syphax; assembly: GCA_032872505.1. Classification (NCBI taxonomy): domain Eukaryota; kingdom Metazoa; phylum Arthropoda; class Insecta; order Hymenoptera; family Figitidae; genus Leptopilina; species Leptopilina syphax. Next base: position 11,371,594 of record CM065475.1, read on the forward strand.
AAAATAAAAGATAAAAAATCTTTTGTTTAAATATAATGTACAATAACACTACCTTTCTTCATAAAATATAAACTTCACACATTCGACCAGTATATTCTTTAAAGTAATTATCAGAATGCATTAAAATTTATTTAATAAAAAACACGAAAGTGTCCGACTACCGACACTATAAAGCCATAGTAATTCTTATGTGAAATCCTGCAAATAATAAAGCAGCAACACACTTTTTATATAAAAAATCAAGTTTAAATAATCTTAATATGAAATTGTATTAAAATAAAACAACAGAAGGTTATTTTTATCAAATACAATAAATTGCTGTGAGCATGGTATACAAAGAACACCATATCTTTAACAAATATCAATCAATTTTTTTCATTGAGGTCTTATTTTAAATGTAATTATATATATTTACATACAAACATATTTTAGATACTTTTTGCGTGATTAGTTTGCCTACATGAAGTTACAAAGTTTTAATTTGAACGTTTTGCAAAAATTTGCATGTAAATATATTGATATCTCGAAAAAAGGATCAGCTAGGATTTTGATCTCAACGGATTTTTACTTTTGATATGATGCAGAAATATTTCAAACAACCAGATTTTAGATCCATTTTTGTCAAACTTTTTTTTGGTTCAGGAACAGTGTGTATTGTTGTAATAACAAAATTGTGAATTATTTTTAAAAATGTAATTTTTTTTCATAAAGGTTTATAAATTTGTGGGTCGTGAGCGTTTAGAAATCAAAAATATCTTAATTTTTGTCAAAGTTATAGATTTTAGAAATCAAAAGTGGTTTCGATCGAAACCGCTGGGCGTTAAAAGGTTAAAATTCTTATACTTTTCTATGATATTGAGTTTATTAATATTCTATCAAATCCTATCTTTTAAAAATTCTTATACAATCCTATCAACAAATTTGTATAAATTTGTATAAAGTAAATTTGTATAAAGTATTAATCAAAACATATTCACTAAAAATTCTTATGCTGTTCTTCCATGTTGATTTTATTAACATTCTATCAAATCCTATCCTTCAAAAAGTATTATTCTGTATTCCTATTAAAAGATTTATGTAAAATGTCAATCAAATCCTATATACTACTCAAAGTTATACTAATTTTTAGGCTCCTTATTATTCTATACTGCAATTTTGTTATTAGTTTTGTTATTTTTATTAGTTTTCAGACACCAAAAACGTAGGAATATGAAGGTCTGTCCTCTGGGTCACGGAATTTTTATTTTGTTGGGTGCCTGTGTTATTTAAAAGAAATTCTATCTAAGAAATTTGTATATATTACATAAATTTTACTTGGCCAAAAATTAATGGAACAAAATTTCTATTTTATCCAATTTTTATACTGTTTAAAAATTTGATAGAAATTTATCAAATATATTTATTTAAGTTTGAAATGTTGGGAAAGTGGAAATTTGCTTATATGAAAATTTGGTCAAATATACGTTGTACTAATTAAAATCTCTAACATATGAACATTCTAACAAATAGAAATTGTATTAAACAGAAATCCTGTTAAATTAAATTCTAGTAAAGTGCAATTTATGGAATTTAAAAAATTGCTCTAATAGAATTTCTCTTAAATAATATTTCGAAGATATCAAAATTCGGTTAAGAAAGAATTCTTTTTAATGTTTTTTATGCATATTAAAAATTCTTAAAAATGATAGTCTGTTCAATAAACATTCTAGTTATTTTATTAGTAAAAATACTGCTATTTCAAATTTTGAGAAATAATTATTACTGAGTGATATTATTAAAAAGTAATATTAATTAAATAATATAAAAAGTTAACAATAATTTATAAATTTTAATCCTCGTAAACAACTGATTTTCCACCTATAAGAGATAACCATTTATTCTAACTAACGATTATTTACTGATGAATGAATGACTTTGTATCAATAGCAACAAAATGTTTTAAAAATCAAATTTATATTTTTATACAAACAATCTTTTTCTATCGGTAAGCATCACTATTCTTCTAAGTACATAAGTTAGAAAGTTTTATGGCTCTTTACAATTACAATGGTTGACATTGGACCGATATCATATGGAAGTAATTTAACGCAGACCTGGACTCGCTTGGGACTACCTGGCTCGTCGAAGATGATATATAAGGAATTTTTTTGCATGGGTTCTTTGAATCAATGAATTTTTTTACACCTTGAAAAATTGAAAAAGCAATGTTGTCAAATATTTTTCTTTTTTCCAATGTTGTCACTTCTTTGAATTTAAGTATCATCTTGGTTTCGGAACGAAAATGTATTTAGTCTTAAGGGTTCTCTCTGAGGTTCTCTCTCTTGCAGTAAATGGTATTTCGATAGTTTGGCAGGCGTTTTATGTTTTATTTATGTTATTTTTGATTGTTTTATTTTTTCTATTTTATCAAATGACTAATAATAGTGTGTACAAGTGAAATAATGACGGTAAAAATTTGTTGATACGAAGTTTAGTGCAAAAAAATTTAATTTAATTTAAAAATTTAATAAAATAATATTTAACTCGAAAAATTTGTAATTTCATGATTTACCCAAAAAGTTTTTTTTACTCGTTGTGTACCAGAAAGTCCCCTTAATAAATATATATAGCGAGCATAAACAACATAAAACATGAGTGTAGATGTAGATAAATGTAGATTTATTGTATTCATAATATTATACTATATTGTTGTGTTGATTTTGTTGAACTAAATAACAAAATTTTATATAAAAGTATTTTTGAAAATTTGATTGAAATAATATGTAGAAATTTTTACCTTAGCAGTTTGATAAACTTATTAAAAATATAATTTAATTTTCTATTTAATTACTTAAAATTTTTTATAAATAGATAAATAACAGGTAATTAACATAAACTTATATTGACATTTCTTGAACAATAGTAAAAAGATTTATATATATGCGCGTAGAAAATGATTCAGTAAAACAAAATATTGAGTATGATAGACTTTTTGACATTTTTAAGGCTGCGTCTACAATAGAAAAAAATAATGTGTAGAAAAATGTGTAATTTGTAGTGTAATGTGTATTGTTTTTAGCACTGCCAACTGTCAGGGTCAATTACACTGTACATTACACAATTTTCTACACATGATTTTTTCTGTTGTAGACGCAGTCTAATAGAAAATCTATTAAAGATTCAAGCAGTGTATATGTTTATAAATTTTTCCGTAGGGGAGACTAGGTGCAGTTGTTACAATTTTGATAAAATCAGTTACAGTGATTAGAGTTTAACTCCAATTTGTTTTGTCAAACGATTAAATTAAAGGTATATTATCTAGTTTTAAAAGGCCGTAATTGATTTAGCTCTATATTTATTATTTAATTAACTAGAAGCATTTGAGTGACAGCGTGTAAATTGTAACAACTGCACAAAGTAAATGTCGGTTGTTACAATACCAAGAATCATCTATAACATTTCTAAATGGATGACAAATAATTTCTTATAACAACTTTTATTAATTATTCATAATTTTTGACTCAACGTAATAGTGATTAAGACAGTGTCATAGAGATGGCAGCTCTAATATTGTTTCGAATTTTTTAAAAATTATATGTTCTCATCATCACTTGTAACAACTGCACAACAGGTACATTTTCTACAATAAATCACTTTATTAAAAAGTATACACTAAATGTGGACAACCAAGGCAGTTTGTTAAAGTTAAATCCTTATACAATTGATATTAAAAAATTTATTTTGTTAAGTATAAAGGTCTATTCGTCATTTAAACAATATCAACCAGAGAAATATTTACTTTTGGCCTCTAAAAACCAATGTGGCTATTTTTTTACTTGTAAAGCTTGCATATAATTTTTAAACATATTGCAACAAGTTCATAGGTACTAAAAACTAAACATTTTTTCCTTTGGAATTCCATCGCTATAATGAACTGTCTCTGAGATATTCCATTTGTAACAACTGTATACTGTAACAACCGCACCTAGTCTCCCCTATCAAATATAAGTATCCAATTTAATAAACATTTTATTAATAAAAAATTTTGGTTGAAATTGTAAGGGAAATTTTTTTCAGAGAAAGTAAAAGTGAAAATATTTTGCATGAAATTCAAAGTGAAAGTTTTTTTAGTTAATGTGAAAAAAAATGAAATTAGAAGTAAAAAGTTTTTGATTGAAAGTAAACATGTGTTTTCTCAAATTGAAAGTCAAAATATTTTTTGTGAAATTAAAAGTGAAAATTTGTTTCCAAAAATAAAATTATGAATCTTTTAAAAGTGAAAATTCTTTGGGTGATATTGCAAGTGAAAATTGATTTGATGATATTTTAAAAGTGAAAATTTTTTGAGTGAAAATGAAAGTTACGTGAACATACTCTAGGTTTGGAGAACAATTCGAATACGATAGAATCTTATTTAACTTTTTTCTATTAAATCCTATCAAATAGAAGTATTCATTCCAATAGGCTTATTCTTCAAAACAATTAATAGAATCTTATTCGGTATGCCCTAATTTCGGGATTCATAAATGAATAGTAAAGTATAGAAAATTCTTTCTATCGAATACAAGTATTTATTTTGATAGGTATTTTCTATCCAAAACAATTGATAGAATCTTATTCAATATACTTATAATTACGGATTCAGAAAACAGATTGTAAAGTATAGAAACTTCTTCCTATCAAGTCCAAGAAAGTATAAGTATTCATTTTGATAGACATTCTATCTAAAATAATTGATAGAATCTTATTCAATAAACCCAAATTTATGGATTCAGAAAACGGATAGTAAAGTATAGAAACTTCTTTCTATCAAATCCAATCAAGTATAAGTTTTCATTTTGATAGACTCTCTATCCAGAATAAATGATAGAATCTTATTCAATATGCCCAATTTTACGGATTCAGAAAACGGATTGAAAAGTATAGAAATTTTTTTCTATCAAATCCTATCAAATTTTTTAAGCAGGGATATGCATATCGCTTTCGCAAATGCTTTCTCTTGATTTAAATAGAGAAATAAATAATAAAATGCATTTGCCTCTTTATGAATGCAATGAGTGCTCATCAAAAATCGTAACAACTCTAACATCGACAGGTATTTTACTTTTACTATAATAAATAAGTTTAAATCACTAAATGGATTCTTATGATGTTCATCCATCGACCTATAAAATATTTTATTAAAATTAATAAAAAGATATATTTACAATTTTCTTTATTTATGGAATGTACAAAATTTAAAAAGACATTCATGTTCTGTAGTAATGATATATTAATGTTTAAAAAGACCAGTTTTGAAAAATTTATAGTTAACTTAATACGATTCAAAATACTATTATTTTCTGTTTTCAGAGGAGACCTATAATTTTAAAAGACATTTTTTATGAATTCCTTATTGTCAAAATATAAATATTCAACAGTAAATAGAAAAAAATTGTCTACAAACATAAACCCCTACAAAAGTTTTTGTAGAAATAAAAAATTTGGTAAAGAAAACAATTTAAAGATTATTTCACGTACATTGATTATAGTATCTATTATTTAAATAGTATAATATAGTAGTTTATTTATATTAAAATTCGATAAACTTGTAAAAATGAGTTCCATTATGCATTAAAGTCTTAAAAAGGTTAAGTATTGCAAACTTTAGTAGTGGACTATAAAACGTTACGACTGCAAAAACCTAACATAAGACCTATATTTTAGACTGAAAGTAGGGCTTAAATTTTGACCCGGGTCTGTTTTCATAAATATTATACATCAATAAAAATTAAAGTAAAAAGCAATTTTTTAAAAGCGAATTAATATAATGAAACTTTTTCTTAATTTGATTGGAAAATTCCCAGCTTTTTCCAGTTTTTCCCGTTTGGTAGATACCCTGTTAAATATATTAGTAGAAACAGAAAACTGTCGAATCAAGTAAATTTAAATTTAACAAAAAAAAGATAAACCGTGAAAAATTTGGACAAAGCAGGAAATTTTGTTAAACAAAAATAGACACCGTGTTAACTTTTGTCTTTACATTGCTTAAAACATCTCTAAAAGTTAAATCTAGAGTTAAAATAAAAAAGAAGTTTTAACATATAAGTTTTTGCCTAGTGGCATATAATATGCTTGTATTGTACCACAGGTGACTTCCAATTCTTGACATCCTGCAATATCATTTTAATCATAAAAAATTGCCATTTTCAATGTTTCTAAAGTTCTTGAAAATATTAGATTAATTTGATAAATAATTCTCAATTACACTATTTTGACGTCAAAATAATAATCAGAGACTTCAAAAATACATACTACTGAATTAAACTTCATCATAGTTTTTCTAGAAGGTTCATTTTGGTTTGCAACGGTTTGATCCTAATAGTGAGATTAATTTAATGCGAATATTTGGATAATTTTTCCGAAATGATCCAGAAATGTGGTTAACTTTTTCATCTTGAAACGGAGATCAAAGTATAACTGTCATGGCTGTTGGGGAATGAACATAAAATTGATTTTCAATAACGAATTAAATGTTAATAATCGTGATTAACAATAAAGCACAATACACAAATCTCCCCTGTGAAGTGTCAAAATTTGCAAGAACTATACAAAGTAGAAGAAAACAACTGTGGTAAGAGTGCGCTAGATATTAAGACAAACAGAGCTTTTTACACCAGCCGTATACATTACGATGGCGCAAGGATCTAAGTGGACATGGCTTCTTTGAAAACAAACATTATATTTCTAACCTCCAAATTGCTTCGAATGTCAAAGTGAATATACTTGTTTCACTGGTTTTTATTTCCAGAGAGAATTAAATAATGAGAAAATAAAAAGATAAGTTCAAAATATTTTAACTCTATGTAGTAATGTTTTTGTCAGGAAATAATAAAATAAAACAGATTAGTTATTAATATAAAGTTATAATTTATTAGTCGTAGAGCAACGTCTTAATTTATTCGCGGTAAGTTACAGACTGTCCCCCCGTCATATTACTGGTGATGACCCCCCTTTATTCATTGTCACTCATGCGCAATAATTACTTTAAAATTAAACGTTCACAACCATACTTTACTCTTACAACTCGGTCAGTCCTGACATCAATCCGTCTCGGATTTACACCATCATAATCACGATTACACAACCAAGCAATACTCCCTGGATGTAAATGCAGTTCCACGATCAGAAATTATGGCATTCGGCTTACTATAATCATTAAAATACTGCAACAAACAACCGATTGCCTCCGAACTTGCTGTGCTCTTTGTTGCATACAGTTTGAAAAATTTGGTAAACGCGTCTATCACTAAGAATACAAATTTCTTTGCGCTTACTATCTTTTCCACCGGACCAAAATGATCAATGTGGACGGTCGCGAATGGTACATTTCCTTTCGGGACGATTTTTACATAACCTTCAGCTTTACCCGATTTAACCCATTAACGCCTGAATGCACTGAATTTTTAGTCTGACTTCAAACTTAAGTATTTCTTAATAAACATACTATTTTCTTTTCGGACAAAATTTTTTTTATGTATTGGAGTGTCCTCTATCTGAATATCAAGTTTAAAAATTATTACAAAATTGTTTAACAATATTTTTTTGCATATAATTAAAAAATTGCACAATTTTTTAATGATTTTTTTTTTTTAAATCTTAAATTTAAATGTCAAAAAAATTTTTTTAACGGTTCACATTTCCATAAATCGTGCACTCGATTGTTACACTTTCCAAATATATATCGTCCTTTTGTAAATAAACTTTTGATTTTTCAAAATGGCGCCTAAAAACTCAAAAATTTAAGAAAATTTAAAATTTATTGTCCGATGTACATTTTTTTTAAATTTGTCTTGAAAATGCTTACTTGCGGGTTTTTCGGGTCGCTGATTACGAATTTGAAATTACTTTTTGAAAATTCAAAATGGCGGATCCAATATGGCGGACAAAATTTTCAAAAATTAGTCGGATTCTCTTCAAAATCCTTACTCGGGAGTTTTCGGGGTCGCTGATTACGAATATGAAATTACTTTTTGAAAATTCAAAATGGCGGATCCAATATGGCGGAAAAAATTTTCAAAAATCAGTCGGATTCACTTTAAAATCCTTACTCGGGGGTTTTCGAGGTCGCTGATTACGAATCTGATATTACTTTTTCAAAATTCAAAATGGCATATCCCATATAACGGGTAAAGAAGGTTAAATTTTATTTAATCCTTTTGAAAATGCTTACTCAAGGGTTTTTAAGGACACTTTATTTGAATATCTTTAATTATTTTGAACATCTTTAGCCACCAGTTGCCAAACTGATGTTTCCAATTCTCACCACGTGGAGGTAGATGAACAACGAAAATCTTATTTTTTTTTAAATTTTTTAAAAAAATTTTTTTTTGCTTTTTTAATTTTTAATTTTTTTTGGATTTAAAATTTTTTTTATTTTATAAATTAATATATTATATTAAAATTATAGTTGTCCAACTTTTTTATTCTTATTGCTTCTCTACACTCCGTGTGCCTGTTTAAAACATTTTTCACAAAAATATTGAAGACAGGTGCGGCAAGATTTTCGTGTTCTTATTGAACATTTATTTGTTGAGCAATATTTTTGTGATTCGTTTCTTTCCACAACAGGATTTGTGCACTTTTTGTTTATCAGATAACTTTTGCTAATGCTTATAGAAAACTCTTTTATCCCAATTTTTTTCGATTCGCTGTTTACAGTGTTGTGTAAAATTACCGCATTCGTTATTGATGATTGAATTAAGCGCTCAAATATCACCCAAGTCCATTTTTTTGATCTGATGATTGGCAACACGCGACTACAATACTGGTCATAAGCAAAAAAAAAATTAAAAACAAAATTTAAAAAAAATAAGATTCTCGTTGTTCATCTACCTCCACGCGGTGAGAATTGGAAACATCAGTTTAGCAACTGGTGGCTAAAGATGTTCAAAATAATTAAAGATATTTAAATAAAGTGTCCTTAAAAACCCTTGAGTAAGCATTTTCAAAAGGATTAAATAAAATTTAACCTTCTTTACCCGTTGTATGAGATATGCCATTTTGAATTTTGAAAAAGTAATATCAGATTCGTAATCAGCGACCTCGAAAACCCCCGAGTAAAGATTTTGAAGAGAATCCGACTGATTTTTGAAAATTTTTTCCGCCATATTGGATCCGCCATTTTGAATTTTTAAAAAGTAATTTCAGATTCGTAATCAGCGACCCTGAAAACCCCCGAGTAAGGATTTTGAAGAGAATCCGACTGATTTTTGAAAATTTTGTCCGACATATTGGATCCGCTATTTTGAATTTTCAAAAAGTAATTTCATATTCGTAATCAGCGACCCCGAAAACCCCCGAGTAAGGATTTTGAAGAGAATCCGACTAATTTTTGAAAATTTTGTCCGCCATATTGGATCCGCCATTTTGAATTTTCAAAAAGTAATTTCAGATTCGTAATCAGCGACCCCAAAAACCCGCGAGTGAGCATTTTCAAGCCAAATTTAAAAAAAAATTGTACATCGGACAATAAATTTTAAATTTTCATAAATTTTTGAGTTTTTAGGCGCCATTTTGAAAAATCAAAAGTTTATTTACAAAAGGACGATATATATTTGGAAAGTGTAACATTCGAGTGCACGATTTATGGAAATGTGAACCGTTAAAAAAAATTTTTTGACATTTAAATTTAAGATTTAAAAAAAAAAATCATTAAAAAATTGTGTAATTTTTTAATTATATGCAAAAAAATATTGTTAAACAATTTTGTAATAATTTTTAAACATGATATTCAGATAGAGGACACTCCAATACATAAAAAAAAATTTTGTCTGAAAAGAAAATAGTATTTTTATTAAGAAATACTTAAGTTTGAAGTCAGACTAAAAATTCAGTGCATTCAGGCGTTAATGGGTTAAGAGAAAAGAAGATGCACTTCAAACAGTTCCTAATATGTGACTCTATTTTTTTATCCATTTGTGGGAACCAATACGTCTTTGCAATGACCTCTTTTGTTTTGGCCAATCCAAGATGCCCCATTTCATTATGATACTTAAAAAGCACATGAGATTCCATGTTAGATGGAACATAAAATAGAAGGTCATCCCTCACTCTCCTGTACACGATACCATTTCTTATTTCATAATGCTTATCTTCTTTTTTTCTAACAACTTTCGTAGTTCATCGATTTTCGTGTCTTGACTTTGGCAAATTGAAAGGTTCCATTCCAACGAGTTATCCTCAACTATCATTACGTCATGCGCTCTACTTAAGGCGTCAACATGTTGCATGCGACTTCCGGGACGGTGTTCAGTCTCATATTCAAAACCTTGCATTTCCAAAACCCATTTCGAAATTCTTAAATTTATCTCTTTCTTGTCCAATGCCAATTTAAGTGAATTGCAATCAGTGACTATTTTAAACTTCATCCCCTGGAGGTAGACGCGATACCCTCTCAAAGCATAAACAATTGAGAGCATTTCCAGCTCAAAACTATGAAGCTTACTTTCCGCGGGACTTGTTCTCTTCGAAAAAAAGAATATTGGGTGAAATTTACCTTCCTCCTTTTTCTGCATGAGGACCGCTCCGAACCCTACACTGCTTGCATCGCAATGCAGTTCGGTTTGGTCAAGAGGACTGTAAATTCCCAACAAAGGCTCTTCTATTAACTTCTTCCTTAATTTCTCAAATGCAAGGAAATCTCTTTCCCCAAAACGAAATTTCGCGTCGGCCTTCAGGAGATCGTAAAGAGGTTTTGCATAAAAAGCAAACCCTTCAATAAATTTTCTAAAATATTGGCACAATCCCAAAAATCGCTGGACATGACGCACGCTAGTCGGAACTTGGAATCTTTCAATTGCTTCAAGTCCTCGTTTTGACGGTCGCACTCCCTCCTCCGATATGCGATATCCCAAATATTCTACCTCAGTATACATAAAAAGACATTTGTCTAATCTAAGCTCTATTTTATTTCTCACTAAAATCTTAAAAACTTTTCTTAAAATCTCGATTTGTTCATCCACCGTCTTTGTCGCAATCATAAAATCGTCTAAATACGTCATTATCTCTCCAGAACGGAGCAACTCTGAAAACACTAAGTTCACAAATCTTTGAAAAGCAGACGGTGCCGTCTTTAGTCCGAAAGGTGTAAAATTATACTCATATTGACCCAAAGGGGTAATGAATGATGTATATTTAGTCGATTCTGGGGACACACTAATGTGGTGAAAAGCGTCCCTTAAATCTAAAAGTGTAAAATATTTTTTTCCCGCTAAACTGTTTATTAAATCCTCAATTAAGGGGAGGGGAAAATTATCTCTCAAAATTTTTTTATTTAAAAAACGATAGTCTATACATAATCTCCAGTTCCCCTTTTTTTTCTTTATCAATACAATTGGGGAAGCGAATTCAGAGTTACTCGGTTTTATTATTTTTCTTTTTATCAATTCGTCTAAAATTTTTTGTAACTTAATTTTCTCGTCGTACGAGAGACGCCTAGCCGCAAAATAAAACGGTGTCGAATCAGTCAAAATCAATTTTAATTCGACCTTTACATCTGGGAACTCAGGCCTCTCAGGTTCCAAATAATTAACCTTAAATTCATTAAGCAATCTCGTCTTGTCTTGATAAGAAATCTCAGGATTAATATTTAAATCTGACTCGTATTTATTATCTACAAAACAAATATCAATATTTATTAACTCATTCGTCGCGTCATTTAAATCTTTACAATTGCTTTCACCTGATTTCGCAAATGTCAAACCGAACAATTTTAAAACATCTCTTTCTAAAACAAGTGAACTTCTCATTGTATTATTTGGAACTACTTTTAAATTGATATTGTTTTTCACGATTCCATCAAGAACAATGCTTACATTTACTGACCCCAGAATAATTAAATCCGAATTATTAATCCCTGCATATGAAAAGTTACTATTATTTGTTTTATCTATCGACCATTCACTTATACTATTCATACGTACAAAACTGATTGGACTTCCTGAATCCAAAGTACAATTTAATTCGACTTTCTTACTGTTAGCTGCAACTACAACCTTCTTAAAAAATCCCTCGTCTCCTGTAGATTGATCCACAAAGTTGATTGTTGTTGTTGTCGTCTTCTTCTTACTGCAATCTCGAGCTATGTGTCCCTCTTCACCACAGTGATAATAGGTTTGTTTTGTTGGTTGTCGACATTGATTCGACATGTGTCCTGGTTTCCGACATTTATAGCATTTCACCTTCTTCTGTGACTCGCCTTCTGTTCTCGTCGTGGTTTTTGTTTCAGTCACCCTCGAATCACTTTTCGTTTGTCTTACAGCTGTTTCAAGCGTGAGAGTTATTTTTGAGAAAACCTCCAACAAGCTCGATGGAGTACTGAATCCTCGAATCCTGGCTTGATTCCTCAACTGCACATCAGGAATGCCATCGATGACATACTCAATTATTTTATCCTCCTCGACTGGCACCTGGTTGGCAAGGATTAATTTAGAATGATAGTTATCACTAAAGGATTAATTTTTTTGCCATTGTCTATTTTCGAGAAGACGTCGTCGTTCCAGTTTCTTAGGTCGATGATCAAACATTTTTCGCATCTCTGAAAGCAACTCATTTATTTCCATCTCTATATGATTCGCCCGTGAGTGAAACCACTGCAGTGCTGTTCCTCTCAACTTAGAAGTCAAAAGTATTCTTGACATGTTAACCTCGAGATGAAATGTCGAAATCAAAAGCAGCAATTGTTTTTGCCACTCTTGGAAATCCCTGTTACTGCCATCAAACTCGCCCAACAAATCGCTTATTGCTTTGATGCTCAAGATGGGGTTCAGTCTCCAAATCATCATTCATCCAGGCGTCGGAGGGGTCATACTCCTGTAATCGATGTATGAGTTCCGTTTTGTTTTCACTCGTTGATAGCCCCCTTCTCTTCAACATTTCCTTGAGTTGAACGAGCAAGAAATCACCTGGGTTTTTCACCATGTTGCCGATTACTCGAATTTACACTTTATTCACAATTCTGAGTAACTTATGCCCTGTTCACTCAGATGGCACCACTCTTTCGTCTTGTACACTTTTGGAAAATTCCAGAACTGTTCACATCCGGTTTACCACCGTAAAACTTTCGGCTTTATTTCGATCGACACACACAATTTCCACTTATGCACTCAGCATATTCCCAAATTGCACTCAGCTTAATTTCAACTCACGAACTCCAATTTTAATCATCGATTAACTTCTTTTCCACAACACTCAATTGAGGAACACTAATCATGGCGATCACACTCAGCGTCTCAAGTCCATTTCCGGTTAAGTCAGCACTCGAAAATTTCGTTATACTCATACGAATTCGACAAATTTTACACTCAGAATCTGATAGTCAATTTCTCTACTTAAAAACTTTAAGTCTGTCTTGGTCTACTCAAGATTTATACCGCTAATTTAAGAATAACTTTAAACTCATTAATGGCGTCACCACGTGCTCTACGACGCGCTTCTAAACTACCGAGAATTTCAATTAAAATTCCGAATTCCGATTTATTAGGCTTTTTTATCCCACTTCTGAAAACTGTAGTAATGTTTTTGTCAGGAAATAATAAAATAAAACAGATCAGTTATTAATATAAAGATATAATTTATTAGTCGTAGAGCAACGTCTTAATTTATTCGCGGTAAGTTACAGACTGTCCCCCCGTCATATTACTGGTGATGACCCCCCTTTATTCATTGTCACTCATGCGCAATAATTATAATACTTTAAAATTAAACGTTCACAACCATACTTTACTACTACATATATTATATTTTGATTTATACTTTGTCACAATTATAACTGTCCAAATGTCACGATCATAATGATACTTTTTTTACTTTCTTTATAATATTAAAGATTAAATTTTGATAATTTTTAATACGATTTGTGTTTCAGATAGTGCTTCGGATTTGTTGGTTGCGATAAACATTTATATTTTACTGGTGCAACACATTTGTTTATAAACTTGACATGCATGATTATAAATTTTATTTTAAATATGCATCTTAATTATTTCGTGCACTTATAATCACCTTAGGGGACCAGAAAATTATTTGAAAAATAAAACTTTATGATCTAAAATTTGATTATTGAATTTTCAAGTTTAATTTTTAAAAAAAATATACTGTCAGTTACAATGTTTTTGACGTAATTTTTTTTACCTGAATTAAAAAGCTGATTGTTAAAGAAATATTGCTAATCTCACTAATATTTTAATGTAAATCCGGAGTATCTATTAAAATAACTGTCAACTGTAAAAAAAGACATAAACATAGTGATATTAAAAACGTTAAGTTAAATATTTTTGTTTTATATTCTTTGAGGGAAAAAGAAATTGGCGTGTTTTGCTTTATTTTTAAATTTTTTTTTAATGAACCTAATCTCAAATATAGATGAAATGACATGGGATTATAATTACTTTTATAATAAAAAATTGTATAAATATTTTTAAACAAATGTAAAAACTTGAAAAACAATTTGTATTAGAGGAAAAAATCGGAAAAATATACATTTGCCACACTGTTCCTGAACCAAAAAAAAGTTTGACAAAAATGGATCTAAAATCTGGTTGTTTGAAATATTTCTGCATCATATCAAAAGTAAAAATCCGTTGAGATCAAAATCCTAGCTGATCCTTTTTTCGAGATATCAATATATTTACATGCAAATTTTTGCAAAACGTTCAAATTAAAACTTTGTAACTTCATGTAGGCAAACTAATCACGCAAAAAGTATCTAAAATATGTTTGTATGTAAATATATGTAATTACATTTAAAATAAGACCTCAATGAAAAAAATTGATTGATATTTGTTAAAGATATGGTGTTCTTTGTATACCATGCTCACAGCAATTTATTGTATTTGATAAAAATAACCTTCTGTTGTTTTATTTTAATACAATTTCATATTAAGATTATTTAAACTTGATTTTTTATATAAAAAGTGTGTTGCTGCTTTATTATTTGCAGGATTTCACATAAGAATTACTATGGCTTTATAGTGTCGGTAGTCGGACACTTTCGTGTTTTTTATTAAATAAATTTTAATGCATTCTGATAATTACTTTAAAGAATATACTGGTCGAATGTGTGAAGTTTATATTTTATGAAGAAAGGTAGTGTTATTGTACATTATATTTAAACAAAAGATTTTTTATCTTTTATTTTAAAAATCATAGTGTCCAACTATAGATACAACCATTATCGAGTAGCGTAATGAGTAGCACAAAGTTTTGTTGATAATTAATCATAAATATTAAAACTTATAAGATTTAAGTCTTATTTTATCAACTTCTAATAAGCTTTAATTCAATTTTTCAGCAGTAAGCAATTAAAAAATTATTTCCTACTACTGAAGCTTTCGTGATTTTTCATTAAAATGCTTTAACTATATTTTATTAAATACTCAAGTATTTGTAACAAATTAATATGATTTTTAATCGTGAAAAACTCCTTTAATTAATGTTCTCAAACAAGCAGTAACTATTTATTATTTAAAGAAAAAATGCATAATATAAGAACTAGAGGTGTGCAAAATTCGAATCGAGAGAAAATTCGATTCGAACTTGTCAATTCGAAATTCTAAGGTTCGAATTTTCACAACTCGACTTGGTCTACTTTCGATTCGAATCGGCCAATTCGAAGTTTCGAATTTCTAATTGCTCAACTCGACTCGATTTTCGAATAATGTCGGCCAATTCGAAAATCGAAGTTAGACTTTCGAATTTCTATGTAATGTGCTATGATGTGTTGCAGTATGTTGTGTTTCGAATTGGACGAATTTATTCGAAAATCGAATCGAGTCGAGCAATTCGAAAGTCGAAACTTCGAATTAGCGGATTCGAATCGAAAGTAGACCGAGTCGAGTTGAGCAATTTGAAATTCGAAACGCCGATTTTCGAATTGACTAGTTCGACTCGAATTATCTCCGATTCAAATTTTCTGTTGTCGAGTCGATTAATGTTTAGTTTGACTCGATTAAATGCACACCTCTAATAAGAACGTATCCTTAAGTGTCCAACTAGGGGAATGTGGGGCAAAGTGGGGACCCTAACGTAATAAAATTTTTTTGTATTTGTCTACATAATATGTCCTATTGTTTGTATTTTTTCAATCAAATAAATAAAATTTTGTGCAAATATTATTAAAATATAATTAATACACTTAAAAGAAATATAAAGGTTACGGAAATATTACCTGAAATATAAAAAAAGTTCAAAACCAACTTTTAACTAATCTTTATATTGAAAAACCCCGAATTTTTGATAAATATTAATCAATTTTCTTTATTTAGGTCTTATTTTAAATGTAATGATATATATTTACATATAAAAAATATTTAAGATACCTTTTGCGTGATTGGATGTCCTACATGAAGTTACAAAGTTTTAATTTAAACGTTTTGCAAAAATTTGCATGTAAATATATTGATAACTCGAAAAAAGGATCAGCTAGGATTTTGATCTCAACGGATTTTAACATTTGGTCTGATGCAGAAACATTCCCGACAACCAGATTGTGGATCCATTTTTGTCAAACTTTTTTTTGGTTCAGGAACAGTGTGTGAACCTTGACACTGGCTGTGCCTTGGTTTGCTGTTAACCAATTTCAATTCAAGCCACAATTTTGACAACTCCTTGATAACAGAATTCACAAATTCTCTGCCGTTGTCGGAATGTCCACAATATGATGCGCTACTTCCTCGGCTTTTTTATTTTCAAGTGCTCGCAGTAAGACAAATTTTGTCAGATGGTCCTGATACACCATGATAAACCGATAGTTCCCATCTGCTTGGGCCTGCATATCTATAAGGTCAACTTGGCATCTACTATTCATCTCCATATTGAGAATAGGCTTGGAAACTAATCCTCTTTTTCTTTTGCTTTTCTTAAGCTGACAAGTTTCGCATGTTGCCAAAAAATCGTTAATCATCTCCTTCGTTATGTTGGCGTACTTTTTGGAAGTTTCGTCCTTCAATCTGTCTCGACCTCCATGTCCTACGGCAACGTGGGCAGCTTGTAACACATCAAAGATTTCCTCAGCAGGCAAATAATATTTAATCGGCAATTTTTTTGTTACTAACTTTTTTGTGCCGCAAATGTCTAATACATTAAACTGCTTTAATCGCCTGTATAACGCTGGAGTTTTCTTTGTTTTTGTAAATTTAGCTTGGTCAATATCAACTAAAAGTTTATTATATTCCTCGATAGTCATTACATTATAGTGGCTCTTTTTATTACACTCTGCACTAATAATTTTTTTACAAAACTCTCCTTCCACACACTTACACTTTCATCCGAGCAATTATTTACTGAAGTCATAATGAACGACGCGAGACAAACGAAACGGCATATAATTACTTATCAACGGCAATAAGCATACTAAAAATTACAGCGATACCAACGATTATTAAATTTTCGTGATGAGCTCACATTTGTTTTAAATAGGATTCTCATTCATTAATTTTTCTTTTTTGTTTTCTCGAATTGAAAGTAATAAGCGAAAATCTTTGCAATATTACAAACAATTTTATTTTGTTTTCAAACTAATATTTATTTTGATAGATATATAGATAGTTTAACACGTGCATTAAAATTTATTTTCGTATTTCTGTGATTAATTATAATCATCTTTTTTAATTATTTTAATTAATTTTCGTCTAAACTAGTTCTGACTAGTTAAAAGTAGAAATAAAGAGCAAGATTTAGTTAAAACTAGTATTGTCTGAACCTTTTTAGTCAATTCTAGTTTTGACTAGTCGATTCTAGTTTTGACGAGAGGGCTATGTCAAAACTAGTTTTGACTAGGCAAAACTAGTACTGTCTGATTTCGGGTTTTGACGGTAACGAATGAGCAATTCCATGGGAAATTTTTCTACGACATTTTAGAATCGGTTAAACATATTTTTTTCTCGTTCTTGATAAAAAAATATTAAATACGTATTTTTTTATTTTTCCATATTTGCCAAAATTTTCGAGTTATGAATTTTCGAAATTTTGGATTTTTAAAAGTAGACCTATTTTCAATAGCTTATACTTTTAAAAGTATTGAGTTTGAAAAAAAGTTGTCAAAGAAAGAAAGTTTTGGTTTTTCTTCAACTTTTAAAAGATTTGAAAATTTTTTTTTTTTAATTTTTATTAAAAAAAATTATTTTTTATAAACAAATTAATTTTTTTTAAATTTGGGCGCGATTTTTTTTTATTTATTTTTTATTTATTTATACCTACTAATATACAGAAAAATTTCCAAAAAGATTCGAGATAGGCCGACTCGTAGTTTTCGTTCCATAAATTTTTTATAGAACGAAAACTGAATTATAAGTCTAATAGCTTGTAACTTTAAAGTTTTGAGTTTAGAAAAAACTTGTCAGAGAAAGAAAATCTTGGTTTTTCTTTAACTTTTATGTAATTTAAAAAAAAAATTTTTTTTTAATTTTTAAGAAAAATTTTTTTTTTTTATAAACAAATTAATTAAAAAATTTATAGAACGAAAACTATGAGTCGGCCCATCTCGAATCTTTTTGGAAATTGTTTTGTATATTAGTAGGTATAAATAAATAAAAAAAAATAAAAACAAATCGCGCCCAAATTTAAAAAAAATTAATTTGTTTATAAATAAATAATTTTTTTTAATAAAAATTGAAAAAAAATTTTTTTAAATCTTTTAAAAGTTGAAAAAAACCAAAACTTTCTTTCTTTGACAACTTTTTTCCAAACTCAATGCTTTTAAAGTTATAAGCTATTGAAAATATTTTTCTATCAAGAACGAGAAAAAAATATGTTTAACCGATTTTAAAATGTCGTAGAAAAATTTCCCGTGGAATTGCCCATATACACGTTATCCACAGTCAAGGGGTTAAATTTTTATGTAATCAACTAAATATTAAGAGTTGCTTTAACCTTTATAAAAGACTGTAACTGTTGTAAGCTTTCAGTATATAATCTGTCAGAAACATGAGTGATTCTTTTACTTTAAAGTTAACAGGAAATTCTTCAGTTCTTGAAGCTGAATATTTCCCACAGATAGAGATAAATTCAAATAAAAGTTATGTATTTGGTCTTGTTGAACTGTTGACTTTTAATTCAATTCCCAAAATAGATAAGGGAAATAACAAGTTTTACGTTGGAAATTAAGTAATTTACTTTTCCACTGGAAGTTATGAAATTAAAGATATTTAGTTATATTTACAAAATTTTGTAGAAATCGGAACTGTTACACAGGCCTACAAATTTCAGACCCAGAAACGGGATAAGTCATTTCCGATGTAACTTGTCACCCTGAATCCAAAACTGGCAGCGAAATTGCTCTATCACTTTAGGATTCTGAGATATTCTAACCTAAAAGACTGAAAAAGGCCATTTTTGGCAATATTCGGCTCTTAATAAAATCTCAAAAAAAAATTTTTTATCATTGGAACAAATTTTAAAAGAAAGTACAATTATTCACCTTTCAAAATATTCTACACCCGATTCGATCCGACTTTTTTTTACTAAGGTACACCAATTTAAAGTTTAGGTTACACGATCTAAAAACTGAAAAAAGGAAGAAAAGAATAATTGGAAAGTTCTTTAATTTAAGCATCTGATTTTTAATATTTTGAGGTCGCTAATTACGAATCCGATGTCGGATTTTTGAAATTCAAAATGGCGGATCCAATATGGCGGCCGTCAAAATAAAAAATTGATCGGATTCGCTTGAAACTGTTTACTCCGGGGTTTTTGAGGTCGCTTATTACGAATCCCATGTCTGAGTTTCGAAATTCAAAATGGCGGATCCAATATGGCGTCTGTTAAAATAAAAAATTGATCAGACTTGCTTGAAACTTTTTACTCGGGGGTTTTTGAGGTCACTAATTACGAATCCGATGTCAGATTTTAGAAATTCATAATGACGGATGTAATATGGCGATATATTTTTAAAAAATTAAACGAATTCGCTTAAATTCTTTACTTGGGTGATTTTGAGGTCGCTAATTACGAATCTAATGTTACATTTTTGAAATTTAAAATTTGGATCTAATCTGGTGGGTACTCTATAAAAATTTATCTAAATTGCTTATAATTCATTTCTTTCGGGGGTTTTTTTTAGCTAATTACGAATCCGATGTCGAATTTTAAAAATAGGAAACCTTTAATTTTTAGGCTGTTTTTTTGTCCGGTTATTTATTACCAAATTTTGTAGTCTATTTAATCGAAAAATGTTAGTAAAATCGAGAAACATGAAATTCGAACATTTAGGGCATGATTCATACACTCTTTTAGAGAAGAAAAACAAAAGTTTTATTTTTCTTTATGGAACTTTACACGTTTTTCTTTAAAGAATCTTCGTAGTGGCTTTCGTTTATTAGAATGTAAAACAGAATCACTCCTTTTCAATGACCAGCAATAGTCCGCCATCATATGGGTATTCCACCTACCTTGGTAATGTTTTTCCTTGCTTTTTATGTCTTGGTGAAATCGTTCACCCTGTTCTTCGCTAAAATCTCCAAGGTTTTGTGGAAAATAATCCAAATGTAAAAATAAATAATGCATTTTAGAACTCATTAGACAACCTAACTTTTTGTAATTTTGCATCATACTCGAAACAATTTCTTTATAATTTGGAGCCTTTTTATTACCCAGAAAATTTTCAATTACGTTTCTAAAACTCAATTCCTTTCGAAGTGGCCATTCCTTTTTTATCCAGTGTTGTTTACGGTCTCGACTGTCCCACTCGCAGAGAAAGCAAGGATATTTTGTGAATCTTGATTGTTGCCCTAATAATATATTTATCATTTTAAAATCTCCGCAAATTAGCCACTCGTGGTCAACATATTTTATTTTCTCAAGCAGAAATTTCATATTTTCGTACGACTCTTTTAATGTTGTAGAATGCGCTAATGAAATAGGGGCATATTTATTCCCATTATGCAATAAAACTGCTTTCAAACTTTGCTTACACGAATCTATAAAAAGCCTAAAATTATTCGGATCGTAGAGTTCAGATTCGTACTCATTTATAAGTCCCCGTACATCGTTACAATAAACAAGATTCTCACACTGTGTGAAATATTTAATGAAATTTTTCTCCCTGTTTCTGTAACTACAAACTTTTGTTTCTGGAGCTAACATGTTTCTCTCTTTCAATCTAGATGCCAACAATTCTGCTCCGTCTTTTGCAAGTCCTAAATCACGTACAACATCATCTAAAGAATTTTGATCATACAGTATAGTATTTTTGTCCTCATCCGAACTCAATGTGTCATTAAAATCAGCATCTGTTTCATTTTCCACAATAAATTCATCAATTTCATTCTCCGTATCATTTGCCATAACTTTTTCAGCTTCCCTTTTGTCTATTTTAGCTCCAGTAACAGAAGAAACGTCAGCATAGACTATTTTACTTTTATTTTTCCTATTGTAACCTATAATGTCACACGAACAAAAAAAACAATCACTATCATGATTGGAAGGTTCACGCCATATAACTGGTTCAATAACAGCTTTCGCGATGCTATCTTTTTTTTCGAATCGATTAAGCATAACTCTACATTAATTGCATATATTTTTAGGTGTCCACGATTTATCTAAGTGATTCATAGATTTACCGAAACATTCTGCATATTTATTTTTCAGTAAGTCATTTATTTGTCTAAGAGCTTTTTTGGTTTCATATCGAATGAATTAAAAGATTTCACGAAGCACTATCAGTCGATACTTTTTAGAATGACAACTTTTAAGAGAGCTACGAAAACACAATACTTTTAGAAATCCTGTCACATGATAAACAGAAGAAAACTCTACATATACTCATTCAATTGTTTTAAAGAAACCTCAAATTTTTTCGACTTTCGTTTTTTATTATCTTTTTCCTAAAACAAAAACTGAACAAAAAATATAATAAAAAACGAAAGTCGAAGAAATTTGAAGTTTTTGTTTTTTTGCTGTTATTCGAAAATTGTTGGCATCTAGATAGAAAGAGAGAAACATGTTAGCCCTAGCAACAAAAGTTTATAGTTACAAAAATAGGGAGAAAAATCCCAGTAAATATTTCACAATGTAAGGATAGGCAGTTCTAAAGAAATTGAAAGTTGAATAAAATAAAATTGTTGATGAAAATAAAATTTTACTGCCACCTCTTCATATTAAGTTAGGGATCATGAAGCAATTTGTAAAAGGACTTGACAAATAGCAAAAGTCTTTTGAGTACTTGAAAAAAACATTTCCACACCTATCGATATCTAAATTGAGAAAAGATGTATTTACAGGTCCAGATATAAGTAAAGGAGTGATTCTGTATTATATTCTAAATATACAATACCATATTAGATCCGGAATTTTAAATTTCGAAAATGTGACATTAGATTCGTAATAAGCGACCTCAAAATCACCCGAGTGAAGAATTTCAAGCGAATTCGTTTAATTTTTAAAAAATATGTAGCTATATTACATCCGTCATTATGAATTTCTAAAATCTGACATCGGATTCGTAATTAGTGACCTCAAAAACCCCCGAGTAAAAAGTTTCAAGCGAGTCTGATCAATTTTTTATTTTGACAGACGCCATATTGGATCCGCTATTTTGAATTTCGAAAATCAGACATCGGATTCGTAATAAGCGACCTCAAAAACCCCCGAGTAAACAGTTTCAAGCGAATCCGATCAATTTTTTATTTTGACAGCCGCCATATTGGATCCGCCATTTTGAATTTCGAAAATCTGACATCGGAATCGTAATTATCGACCTCAAATCCCCCAAGTAATAAGTTTCAAGCGAATCCGATCAATTTTTAATTTTGACGGCCGCCATATTGGATCCGCCATTTTGAATTTCGAAAATCCGACATCGGATTCATAATTAGCGACCTCAAAATATTAAAAATCAGATGCTTAAGTTTAAGAACTTTCTAATTATTCTTTTTTTCCTTTTTTCAGTTTTTAGGTCGTGTAACCTAAACTTTAAATTGGTGTACCTTAGTGAAAAAAAGTCGGATCGGATCGGGTGTAGAATATTTTGAAAGGTGAATAATTGTACTTTCTTTTAAAATTTGTTCCAATGATAAAAAATGTTTTGGAGATTTTATTGAGAGCCGAATATTGCCAAAAATGACCTTTTTCAGTCTTTTAGGTTAGAATATCTCAGAATCCTGACGTGATAGAGCAATTTCGCTGCCAGTTTTGGATTCAGGGTGACAAATTACATCGGAAACGACTTATCCCGTTTCTGGGTCTGACAAAATTCTAAATTTTGTAGGCCTGTGTTATTAGTACCTATAAAACAGAATAATAATACTTTGCGCAGTGTAGTTAAATCTAATTTACCAATTGATTTTAACCCTAAAGACTCAATTTGTAATTTGTTGGGATTTACATCGCAGCTTTTAGCACCTCGTGGAGGACAATGATTTACCTGTAGCCATTCTAAAGGTCAATTTAGTGAGAATTGAGTGCAATATAACATCTGGAGCGTATATAAATAATTAAAAAGTCCCCAGCGTTTCCACCAGGATATAAGATTGTGGATGTGCAAGCTCACGTCACTTACCTTCCGATTGTCACAAAGACAATACATTATTTATAACTGCGAATTGTCGATCAGGACGGTGATTTAAAAAATTTCAGGTAGCAGACGACTAGAAGTAAAGATCATTCCTTTGTTCGACTTATATGAAAATAGCGGCCGTTTTCTTATTGTTACCTTAACAGATTTATTGTTATTAGGAAAAATTTGAATTGTTAGAACAACAAAATAAATTTGTTAGTTCTATATTAACAATCCTTTTGTCAACGTAACAATCCTTTTTCTCCGTGTATGTCTTATTCTGTACTTGTGAGTTTTAAAAATCTTGAAAATGATGCGTTGGTTGCGGCGATTTCTTTTTGTAATACAGGTAGATAAACGTTAATATTCGTACTAATCCTTCCTGTTAAATTGCATTTTTTTAAAAATTGAGGTGTAAATATACACATTTCAGATTGATTTCCCGATATCTCACTTAAATGATCAGCTGGGATTTCAAATCAAACGGATGTGTAATGTCCAAACCTTCCTTAAAACATCCCCGTTTGTCGATTTTGTCGTCATTTTTGCTCGGAACTTTCTGCCTTCCAGACCACCGTGTAGACGTTCAAGGTTTTAAAAAAGCCAACAACGAGTTTGTCTTTAAAGAATTGTCAATACTTCCACTGCAATCGGATGCTCTACCACTTGTTTTACTGATGGAACCTCCTTGTCCTTGGAATTTACTTCCAGGAAGCTACAAAAGTGAAAATCAATGGCTGCGAGGTGCTAGTGCCATTTATGTTAAAGGATTAGAAAAGATAAAATGGCTATAGACATGCATACTAAATGTATATAATTTAAAAGAATATAATAAGTCCATCGTTGAAAAAACTTAAGAACAACCCACATAACACAAGATTTCGCAGGAAATCCTTAAAACTTCCTTCCTTTTAGGAAGGTTTGGACATTACACATCCGTTTTCTTTTTTCATGCGAAAACTAAATATCCGCCCTTTTGCGAGTTCGCAAAGCGAATTCTCTGTGAAGTCGCTGAAAAGTTAAAATGTTAATTCGCAGCGAATTATCTGTAAGTTATCCGTGATAAGTTCGGAAATTATCACTGATAATTTTAGATAGGTTATGGAAAACAAAACAACCAACCTAACCAACTGAGCTAAACGACCAACTACTGAAACAAAAAAAAATCTTTCTCTTAAATTACATGTGATTTTATTGGTTGACAGAAGAAAGGCAGGTTAATTTAAAAATCTTTTTTTGCATGTCTCGTATAATTAAAATATTTTCATTATTATTGCGAATGATATTTTTAAATAAAAATTTAAAGTATTCAGTATTCAAATAAGACTGATAAAATAAACATGTTAACTAATTTAATTAAATAAATCAATTTTTTACAGTATTTATTTCAATGCTTTGATTTCTTTTAAAGCAACCATTTATTTCATCCAACACCCACAGTCTTGAGCCAAGAAAATAGAAAGATTAATATAAGTTAATAATTGTTTCAACTCAACTAAAAATTATTTTGTTTTAAAGAAATATTAATTAATCTAATGCAGGAAATTATTTGCTGATTAAGAATTTTTAATTAAGGAAGATTTCGACTATATCAGCATTGGTAGGCGTTAGTCCCGCGAAAGGCAGCTATTAACTGGGGTTCGAGTCCTCACAGATGCACAGTGCAGTCGTTCACGCAGCTTATTTTTTCAGATCAAAAATTAAATTCAAAAATATAATTATTTACCGACAACCATATCGGAATAATTATCTTAAGAATAACACCTGACTCTAAACCAAAGAGTTCAATTGACGTCTAATAGATGTCACTAATTGCTGATAAAGTCGAAATCTTCCTTAATTAAAAATTCTTAATCAGCAAATAATTTCTTACATTAACTATACAGCTCTTCGACTAGTGTATGGGCTTGATCTGAGATTATAAGAAACGTGAACATCCAGGCTGTGTTGGCATGGTGCATTGGTAGGCGTTAGTCCCGCGAAAGGCAGCTATTAACTGGGGTTCGAGTCCTCACAGATGCACAGTGCAGTCGCTCACGCAGCTTATTTTTTCAGATCAAAATTTAAATTCAAAAATATAATTATTTACCGACAACCATATCGGAATAATTATCTTAAAAATAACACCTGACTCTAAACCAAAGAGTTCAATTGACGTCTAATAGATGTCACTAATTGCTGATATAGTCGAAATCTTCCTTAATTAAAAATTCTTAATCAGCAAATAATTTCCTACATTAACTATACAGCTCTTCGACTAGTGTATGGGCTTGATCTGAGATTATAAGAAACGTGAACGTCCAGGCTGTGTTGGCATGGTGCATTGGTAGGCGTTAGTCCCGCGAAAGGCAGCTATTAACTGGGGTTCGAGTCCTCACAGATGCACAGTGCAGTCGTTCACGCAGCTTATTTTTTCAGATCAAAAATTAAATTCAAAAATATAATTATTTACCGACAACCATATCGGAATAATTATCTTAAGAATAACACCTGACTCTAAACCAAAGAGTTCAATTGACGTCTAATAGATGTCACTAATTGCTGATATAGTCGAAATCTTCCTTAATTAAATTAATTAATCTAATTATTTCTTGTACTTGAAGCACTTCTATGTTACCATGTTTCAAGAACATTTAATTTCTTGATAATATTAGGGTAACATCACATTGAGTGGACCACCTGAGCTCTTAAGTTATCTGACAGCGAAACGTGAAATAAATAAAACGAATAGCAGCACCGCACCTAGAAACCGTAAAAAATTAAGTTCTGCGATAATCATATACGTTATCGTTTGATGTAACGCATTTTTAAGATCACAAACCAAAAAAGAAGTCGCTCTTACAATGAGTAAAGTGATTCGGAAGTGTAAAAGTAGTGTAAAATTTAAGTTTTAAAAGGAATAGTACATTGTACAACTAGTGGTGAAAATGTGATTTTTCGATAAAAATCATTCTTTCACCACGTGTTGTGAACTACGTTTTCTCCAACGCCTTGCGAGGAAAGGTTTCTTCGTGAGTTTTGCATAATTTTAATTTAACGTGTGCTTATGTTTCCTTTCTTAAAAAAGACATGGAGTGGAAAGGTCGAATGTATCGAAAAGTATCGAAGTAAAGAATGGGCAATGAGAATGTAAAATCTTAATAGAAGGGAGTTTTTAAAACTGTTTGTACATGTGAAGGTGGCGCTGCAGTCGTATGTTATTTAAAAAGAGCGCGAATATATAAATTTTATTTTTGTTAAGAGAAAGTACACATAATAAATCTTATTTTGCATTGTCAAAAAAACGTCAACATTTCAAATATAAATAAGCAAATTATTAACTGAAAAAATTTGAATATTATTATTAATGAAATAATGGACTTGGACAATGGACATATAAAAACTAGCACCGTAGACGGCCGCTTGCGGCCGTCGGAGGAGCTAGTAATATAATAAAAGACGAATGTTTTGAGTGGGGAAGAAGTTAGATACAAAATATATCTCGTTCAAAGAACAAGAAAAAAGAATTAGGTCATGATTTACTTTTGCCATACTTAAAATTACTTTCGCCACGCTGAATTTACTTTCGCCACGCTCTTTAGAACAGTTAAGAAAAGTTCTACTTTCGCCACACTTTTCGACCAAGAAAAGTACTCCTTTCAGAGCAAGCGTTGGAGAAACTTATTTTTTTCCTACTACTTTGGACATTGAAATTGATTGTCTTAGTTTAATTAAGTGATAATTTTGACTCAAAAAAAAAATGTGGTGGCTGCCATAAAAAGTTGCATGTCACCATGAGTGGACTGCCTGTTTTTTTATATTTTTAATGTCAGTTTACCATTTTTATAGAAATTAATTGTGAATAAATTGGTTTGAAACTATGTTTTATGATCTTTATTAATTTCTTGTGATTTTGATGTGATATGTGCTAAAATTGAGGAGCTGGATCGAAGAACCGGCTCTTCGCTCGAACTCACGCAGAAGATAGTCCCTTCGTCAGTTATGTCATGAAAATTTAAAACTCAAAAAAAAAATATTTAAAAATTATGACGTTGTAGAGGAGAAAAAAATTAATCTTTTTTCTATTTACAATTTTTTTCTAGAATGCAAGTTATTAATACTAAAAAATAAAAACTAAAAAATTTTTTTCTGAAAAATTAATTACCTTTTGATAAATATATCGTCATTTCTCAGTCAAATATTAATGAAATGAACCGATTTTTTTAGGCTTGCACAATATACCTTACCGAAGCCCACAAGCCAAAGTAAAGTCCAAAAAAACAAATTGTTTATTAATTATTAATTTTGAAAGTTGTTATTTACAACAACAGGAATTTCAATTTTCAACGAGAAAAAGTATGCGACAAAATTTCACATTATGAAAACTTCTCGCGAGAAAGTTTTCCCTTTATTATTCAGGAAGTTTTTCCAAAAAGAATTAAACCGATTCGATGAGAAATAAAGAAAATAAAAGAAAAATAGCGAAACAGTATTTTCGTTCGCAGCGAAAACCCTGTTCGGCAGCCATGTTTGTCGTATGACTTGTAACGTACGCACGCACACATTTCTATTTTACACAGCAGCGTGAGTGTGTGAACGTGCGTAAGCTACGAGTCATATGATAAACATGGCTGCCGAACAGGGTTTTCGCTGCGAACGAAAATACTGTTTCGCTATTTTTCTTTTATTTTCTTTATTTCTCATCGAATCGGTTTAATTCTTTTTGGAAAAACTTCCTGAATAATAAAGGAAAAACTTTCTCGCGAGAAGTTTTCATAATGTGAAATTTCGTCGCATACTTTTTCTCGTTGAAAATTGAAATTCCTGTTGTTGTAAATAACAACTTTCAAAATTAATAATTAATAAACAATTTGTTTTTTTGGACTTTACTTTGGCCTGTGGGCTTCGGTAAGGTATATTGTGCAAGCCTAAAAAAAATCGGTTTATTTCATTAATATTTGACTGAGAAATGACGATATATTTATCAAAAGGTAATTAATTTTTCAGAAAAAAATTTTTTAGTTTTTATTTTTAGTATTAATAACTTGCATTCTAGAAAAAAATTGTAAATAGAAAAAAGATGTATTTTTTTCTCCTCTACAACGTCATAATTTTTAAATATTTTTTTTTTGAGTTTTAAATTTTCATGACATAACTGACGAAGGGACTATCTTCTGCGTGAGTTCGAGCGAAGAGCCGGTTCTTCGATCCAGCTCCTCAATTATTAAAAATGGTTTCACTTGTAAACATTTCGACACAATCATGGTCTGAAGCTGCATAAGCATAAATTTTGTTTCAATATATCAGAAATATTAAATACATTAAAGAATTTATAATAACTTTTACAATTTTTTAGAAGTGGTCCACTCAAGGTTACACTTTTTCATTGCTTAAAAATTAGCTATTTTTTTAAAGTCAATTGTTTTTTCCAAATAAAAAAAATCAAAGCTATTATGGTATAAACACTTATCTAGGGATCTAAACTAAGCTTGGAATAGAAACCTCCGATTAATTTCCTGTCATAAAGAATTTTTTAGAAAAAAAGCTTAGGCGGTCCACTCAAGGTGACATTACCCTATATTTGTCTTGAATTAAAAAATTTAATTTTTTATTTGAATTAGTCCTAAAATTCTTAAAACAAATCATTCTTTTGTTTCCTTTAACAAAGTTTTTACTTAATTCAACGCTTATATAATCTTGATTCAAGAAAATACGAAGGTTAACATAAGTAAATATTTGTTTCAAGTTGATTAAAAATTACATTGAATTAATCCCATATTTAATTGAAAAAATAAATTAATTTTCTTGTGTCACACAGTGGGCCAGGATCGTCGATTTTTGGCCAAAAATCATTATTTTAAAAAATACAAGATATTTACGAATAAAAAGTATGCTACCTACAGTTTTTGGGGTCGCTGATTACGAATCTGAAGTCAGATTTCAAAAATTCAAAATGGCGGATCCAATATGGCGGACATAAATTTTTTTATATGAATCAATTTCAATGAAGCATAAGTATCTAAAGGTTTTTTGGGTCGCTGATTACGAATCTGAAGTCAGATTTCAAAAATTCAAAATGGCGGATCCAATATGGCGGACATAAAATTTTAAAATCAATAAATTTGAATTAAACATAGGTATCTATGGGTTCTTTGGGTCGCTAATTACGAATCTGATGTCAGATTTCAAAAATTCAAAATGGCGGATCCAATATGGCGGACATAAAATTTTAAAATCAATAAATTTGAATTAAACATAGGTATCTATGGGTTTTTTGGGTCGCTGATTACGAATCTGATGTCAGATTTCAAAAATTCAAAATGGCGGATCCAATATGGCAGACATAAAATTTTAAAATCAATAAATTTGAATTAAACATAGGTATCTATGGGTTTTTTCGGTCGCTGATTACGAATCTGATGTAAGAATTCAAGTGGATTTTAGATTGGATGAGATTCGCCTACAATTTGTTGCTTGGGAGTTTTTAAGTTTGGTGATTACAAAACTAGTGTGTATAAAATTAAGAAAATAAACAAAATTTTCCTGTTATTAGCCTACAAAAATAAAACGTACTGTAGTTTCCAGAATCTACCACGAGGAGGTTACAGGTAAAGATCCCATTTTGTATTTTTTTTTAGATTTTTAAAATTTTTTTAATTTTTTTGGTTTTTTTATTTTTTTAATTTTTTTTTAAATTTTTTACTCTTTTTTCATTTTTTGCGCTGATAACTGTTTTTAATGTAAGAAAAATAAAAGTGCTTCAAAGCAGCTTAGTTAATCTGATTCATCATTGCTAATTTCTAAATTGTCCAAATTTGCATAGAATTGGTTGAGGCCTGTAAGGTCGCTACTATCATCATCATCATCAGCATCATCATCATCATTTTCATTTTCATAATTAAAGTTCCCACTAGAAATTTCTGGAGATTTAAGCAATGCAGCTACTTCTACTGGAAGAGGTAACTTTTTCTTTTTATTTAATCTTGTTCGAAGGCTCAAGGTGGAAATATATGGATCAGATGTGTCCATTGATCGAAGGAAAACATCTTCTAGAGTAGCTTCACGACTAAATTTTCGACTGTGACTTTCTCTAAAATTTTTGTAGTTTTTATTTCGCGATTCTGATGCCTCTTCCGCAAGCATACCGACTGGTAACACACTAGTCCTAATTATCGTACCACCATGCTTTAGGATTTTATGTAGTGTAGCGCTCATGTAATACCAAGCGTAATCTTGAACATAAAGATTAGTAGTTAAATCGCAGAGTTCATCAAATTTATCTGGATCTATTGGTAGATGACAAGATAAAGCAATCAAAATTGTCGAAAAATTACGAATCAACATTGGATTAAGACCCAAACATTCTGCAAATAGCTCCGGGTTTTGAAAGGCACGACGAGCTGTGTTGCCATCGTTTGTAGAGCCACTTCCTCCAGCTTTAGGTATATCTACCTTTAACCCAAGTCTGTTCCACAAAACATCTTGAAGTTTGGTTTTTCGACGCGCACATATTTCCTTATCCGTTGTACTTCTTGCTTGCCACTTTTTAATTTCAAGTTTCTTTGAG
This sequence comes from Leptopilina syphax, assembly GCA_032872505.1. Lineage (NCBI taxonomy): Eukaryota > Metazoa > Arthropoda > Insecta > Hymenoptera > Figitidae > Leptopilina > Leptopilina syphax. Next base: position 11,402,649 of record CM065475.1, read on the forward strand.
ATATTCACACACAATTCAAATAATCTTATCCATGCATGCAATGGACTGATTCCATACTGCAATGCATTAGCATTCGCCATAAAATCATTTGTTATGTCTTTTGTGAGATCATTGAATTGTGTGGGAGTAGCATGGCAAATTGGGCAAGACTGTGCTGATTTAGTACCAGTGATTGCATTTAAAACTTTACCGTCGATTAGAGTTAAATGCAAGGAGAAATGAACCTGAAGGCAACAATCTTCTACTTTAATTTCAAATGATTCTAGTTCTTCAAATTGATCGTCTATGAATTTTTTTTGTGCCAGAGTGGTTTCTTTTGTTTCTTTAAGCCACTTAAGAGAAATAGGTCGACAAAACCTGACAGATTGAGTTGTTGAATTATTCCACAATATTATTCCAGTCGATGTAATTAATCTTAGTGGGATGCACGTTGTAGCAAATAAGCTCGAATCACTAATGTTTGAACCATTTTCTTCATTGGAATTAGAGAACCGTTGTTTGTAAGATGAAAATCCCGTACTTCCATCAAACCCCCAACTAAAAATAAATACAGCATTAATATTAGTGCTTTTAACATTTCGTGCACTTTGGATTATTACTTCTTTTTGCATGTTGACAATTCTAGAAGCAGTATGATGCAAAAGTGCTTGAAGATCACAGTGAACTTCATTTTCACTAACATGAATGTATTCTTCTGGTGGTCTGCAATTGATTTTAGCTTCTCTTACAACATTGTAAGGTGGCCATATGTCAGCACCGCTTGATTTTGTCGCTAAACGTAGATTTGTATACACTTCCTTCGAAAGATTATTATCTAAAAGAAAAGAAAGAGCTTCTTCTGCAGACTTAACTCTAATCTTACAAGCCTGCAAGGATTGCTTCATGTCAGCAATATTTTCGTGATTCGATACAATCTTATTGAGAATTCCTTTTAAATCAAGCATTTTATTTTTCTTTGCAGCATAACATCCTGCCTGTAGAATCTTAAATGGGTCATTTTTGAGATAATTACTTATATTCGCAATCTCTCGTCGTTTAGATCGATTCGACATATCAGAGTAATCAACAGTTGGACGCCCACGTTTTCTAGAGAATGTTTGACATTTTTCCCTTAAATTAGGAACAACAAATGTAGAATCTAGCCACTCCTTGCTTTGTTTTTCGAATCTTTCAGTTTTTCTATTTGCAGCAGCAAGTTTATCTTTTTTCCTACTTAACAATGTTGTAACAGATCTTCTTAAGGTATTAAGATCATCAGATTCAAGAGTTTCTATGTCAATATTTAATTTATTTAAAATATAGTGCACAGCAGAATCTTTATCACCGTCTGTAATGTTTTTTAAAATTTCACGTTTTGTAAATGTCGTCATGTTATTTGAATTTCATTCAAAAAACATAATAAAATGTAAAAAGAAAGATCACTTACCTGACAAAAAATTTAATGAAAATATTATCCAGAAATGTTGCTTTAGAACTTACCTGCCTTTGATGTGCTATCAGTAATGTCGCTTTACCGTATTATATCAAATATACAGACGCAACGTCAGTATGGGCCAACGTTTATTTTTACCGTATTATGAGTGCCTTACTATGTTTCATTGAAATTGATTAATTTAAAATTTTTTATGACCGCCATTTTGATTTTTTGAAATCTGACATCAGATTCGTAATCAGCGACCCAAAAAACCCATAGATACCTATGTTTAATTCAAATTTATTGATTTTAAAATTTTTATGTCCGCCATATTGGATCCGCCATTTTGAATTTTTGAAATCTGACTTCAGATTCGTAATCAGCGACCCAAAGAACCCATAGATACCTATGTTTAATTCAAATTTATTGATTTTAAAATTTTATGTCTGCCATATTGGATCCGCCATTTTGAATTTTTGAAATCTGACATCAGATTCGTAATCAGCGGCACAAAAAACCGTTAAATACCACTGTTCACTATAATTGATTAATTTCGAAAATTGTCTTTATATATTTATTGCATATATTTATATGTTTATTGCAATATAGTTGTTATTTTGAAAAAATATGAAAAGGCGCAAAATGGCACATATTGGCGTCAAAGTAGACATGCTAAGTAATCGTTCTATAACTTTTTTTCCCAAATATTATGCGGCTCGGAGGAGCTCGACTAACTGAAAGTCGGCACTCGATTGAAAAATCCACTATTTGTTAACTTCAATGGAGCTACATTTTAATAAATTTTATTTTTTTAAAGTAAATTTAGGTATTTTTACTTCAATATATCTGTTGATGAGAAAAAATAAGTACTTATACAAAAATAATTAATTTATTTCTAGATATATTAAGTATTTCAATCAAAAACATTTCATTATTTTATCTTAAATGTTAAACTTTAAATAGTTCTAGAAGACACAATTTTTTATTATTTAACAAATCCTTTATGCAATAAATTCCTTATTTACTATTAAATACTGTGGATAAATTCTTTTGTGCATATTTGAAAGTTGAAAAATTGTATTTTTGGCCAAAATTCGACGATCCTGGCCCACTGTGATGTCAGGGCAGTTCCATACGAAAAGCAAATAGTGGATCACCGATTTTTCTTAAAGTTTGTAATTTTGTAGTACTTGGGGTACTAAATAACTATGCCAAACAGTTTTGCAACAAAAAATTTTTTTTGCAAGATATTTAGATTTGAAAAATCGGAAACTGAAAAAAATTACTTTTTTGAGAATTTTTATTTCGAAAACTATTCATTCTACAAGAAAAAGTCATTTATTCAAAATTTAAGAAAAAATGTCAATTTTTTATAATATTATAAAAAAGTTAAGAAAATTTAATTTTTCAATAATTTGTTTAAACAATAATTTTTTATTGTTAAACTGTTTATAATAATAATATATACGTATATAATTAATAAATGTATAGGGGCCAGAAGTAAAGGTCATATCATCTTTTAAAATACACTGATATAGGCGCTGCTTAGTTAGCGCAACGCACAAAAACCCGTAGAGCAAACTTCAAAATTTTTTTTCTCAAAAACATCAAAAATCACTTCTTTAAAAATTTGAACACTTATTAAGGAAGACTCAAATTTTGAGAAAATAATTTTTCTAAAAAATTCCATGATGACCTTTGCTCTTTTTAACAATAAAAAATTAGGTATTGAAAAATTAATTTTTCTTAACTTTTTTTTAATATTATAAAAATTGACATTTTTTTTACAATTTTGAATAAATGACTTTTTCTTGTAGAATCAATAGTTTTCGAAATAAAAATTCTCAAAAAAAGTCATTTTTTTAGTTTCCAATTTTTCAAATCTAAATATCTTGCAAAAAAAATTTTTTTTGCAAAACTGTTTGGCACAGTTATTTAGTAACCCAAGTACTACAAAATTACAAACTTTAAGAAAAATCGGTGATTTACCATTTGCTTTTCGTATGGAACTGCCCGTCAAGTAATTATTTATAGCATTGAACAGAATTCTTGAATTAACAATTCAGTATTTGGCGGAACTAAATATGTTATTATTTATACCAAATATTTTACTTATCCAAAGTACTAATGTCACTCACGAAACATAAATTTAAGTACAAAATGTACCATCCAATATCAACACATTGTTACCGGTCACCGTGCGAAGGGAAGGGACCAAGCAAAGCGCGGATTGCTACTTTCGTAGCACCTTGACAGTGACGTCAGAGTAGCTGGGCCTTAGGGGAAGGCAGCTTCTCCGTAGCACAGTGGGCCAGGATCGTCGAATTTTGGCCAAAAATACAATTTTTCAACTTTCAAATATGCACAAAAGAATTTATCCACAGTATTTAATAGTAAATAAGGAATTTATTGCATAAAGGATTTGTTAAATAATAAAAAATTGTGTCTTCTAGAACTATTTAAAGTTTAACATTTAAGATAAAATAATGAAATGTTTTTGATTGAAATACTTAATATATCTAGAAATAAATTAATTATTTTTGTATAAGTACTTATTTTTTCTCATCAACAGATATATTGAAGTAAAAATACCTAAATTTACTTTAAAAAAATAAAATTTATTAAAATGTAGCTCCATTGAAGTTAACAAATAGTGGATTTTTCAATCGAGTGCCGACTTTCAGTTAGTCGAGCTCCTCCGAGCCGCATAATATTTGGGAAAAAAAGTTATAGAACGATTACTTAGCATGTCTACTTTGACGCCAATATGTGCCATTTTGCGCCTTTTCATATTTTTTCAAAATAACAACTATATTGCAATAAACATATAAATATATGCAATAAATATATAAAGACAATTTTCGAAATTAATCAATTATAGTGAACAGTGGTATTTAACGGTTTTTTGTGCCGCTGATTACGAATCTGATGTCAGATTTCAAAAATTCAAAATGGCGGATCCAATATGGCAGACATAAAATTTTAAAATCAATAAATTTGAATTAAACATAGGTATCTATGGGTTCTTTGGGTCGCTGATTACGAATCTGAAGTCAGATTTCAAAAATTCAAAATGGCGGATCCAATATGGCGGACATAAAAATTTTAAAATCAATAAATTTGAATTAAACATAGGTATCTATGGGTTTTTTGGGTCGCTGATTACGAATCTGATGTCAGATTTCAAAAAATCAAAATGGCGGTCATAAAAAATTTTAAATTAATCAATTTCAATGAAACATAGTAAGGCACTCATAATACGGTAAAAATAAACGTTGGCCCATACTGACGTTGCGTCTGTATATTTGATATAATACGGTAAAGCGACATTACTGATAGCACATCAAAGGCAGGTAAGTTCTAAAGCAACATTTCTGGATAATATTTTCATTAAATTTTTTGTCAGGTAAGTGATCTTTCTTTTTACATTTTATTATGTTTTTTGAATGAAATTCAAATAACATGACGACATTTACAAAACGTGAAATTTTAAAAAACATTACAGACGGTGATAAAGATTCTGCTGTGCACTATATTTTAAATAAATTAAATATTGACATAGAAACTCTTGAATCTGATGATCTTAATACCTTAAGAAGATCTGTTACAACATTGTTAAGTAGGAAAAAAGATAAACTTGCTGCTGCAAATAGAAAAACTGAAAGATTCGAAAAACAAAGCAAGGAGTGGCTAGATTCTACATTTGTTGTTCCTAATTTAAGGGAAAAATGTCAAACATTCTCTAGAAAACGTGGGCGTCCAACTGTTGATTACTCTGATATGTCGAATCGATCTAAACGACGAGAGATTGCGAATATAAGTAATTATCTCAAAAATGACCCATTTAAGATTCTACAGGCAGGATGTTATGCTGCAAAGAAAAATAAAATGCTTGATTTAAAAGGAATTCTCAATAAGATTGTATCGAATCACGAAAATATTGCTGACATGAAGCAATCCTTGCAGGCTTGTAAGATTAGAGTTAAGTCTGCAGAAGAAGCTCTTTCTTTTCTTTTAGATAATAATCTTTCGAAGGAAGTGTATACAAATCTACGTTTAGCGACAAAATCAAGCGGTGCTGACATATGGCCACCTTACAATGTTGTAAGAGAAGCTAAAATCAATTGCAGACCACCAGAAGAATACATTCATGTTAGTGAAAATGAAGTTCACTGTGATCTTCAAGCACTTTTGCATCATACTGCTTCTAGAATTGTCAACATGCAAAAAGAAGTAATAATCCAAAGTGCACGAAATGTTAAAAGCACTAATATTAATGCTGTATTTATTTTTAGTTGGGGGTTTGATGGAAGTACGGGATTTTCATCTTACAAACAACGGTTCTCTAATTCCAATGAAGAAAATGGTTCAAACATTAGTGATTCGAGCTTATTTGCTACAACGTGCATCCCACTAAGATTAATTACATCGACTGGAATAATATTGTGGAATAATTCAACAACTCAATCTGTCAGGTTTTGTCGACCTATTTCTCTTAAGTGGCTTAAAGAAACAAAAGAAACCACTCTGGCACAAAAAAAATTCATAGACGATCAATTTGAAGAACTAGAATCATTTGAAATTAAAGTAGAAGATTGTTGCCTTCAGGTTCATTTCTCCTTGCATTTAACTCTAATCGACGGTAAAGTTTTAAATGCAATCACTGGTACTAAATCAGCACAGTCTTGCCCAATTTGCCATGCTACTCCCACACAATTCAATGATCTCACAAAAGACATAACAAATGATTTTATGGCGAATGCTAATGCATTGCAGTATGGAATCAGTCCATTGCATGCATGGATAAGATTATTTGAATTGTGTGTGAATATCTCAAAGAAACTTGAAATTAAAAAGTGGCAAGCAAGAAGTACAACGGATAAGGAAATATGTGCGCGTCGAAAAACCAAACTTCAAGATGTTTTGTGGAACAGACTTGGGTTAAAGGTAGATATACCTAAAGCTGGAGGAAGTGGCTCTACAAACGATGGCAACACAGCTCGTCGTGCCTTTCAAAACCCGGAGCTATTTGCAGAATGTTTGGGTCTTAATCCAATGTTGATTCGTAATTTTTCGACAATTTTGATTGCTTTATCTTGTCATCTACCAATAGATCCAGATAAATTTGATGAACTCTGCGATTTAACTACTAATCTTTATGTTCAAGATTACGCTTGGTATTACATGAGCGCTACACTACATAAAATCCTAAAGCATGGTGGTACGATAATTAGGACTAGTGTGTTACCAGTCGGTATGCTTGCGGAAGAGGCATCAGAATCGCGAAATAAAAACTACAAAAATTTTAGAGAAAGTCACAGTCGAAAATTTAGTCGTGAAGCTACTCTAGAAGATGTTTTCCTTCGATCAATGGACACATCTGATCCATATATTTCCACCTTGAGCCTTCGAACAAGATTAAATAAAAAGAAAAAGTTACCTCTTCCAGTAGAAGTAGCTGCATTGCTTAAATCTCCAGAAATTTCTAGTGGGAACTTTAATTATGAAAATGAAAATGATGATGATGATGCTGATGATGATGATGATAGTAGCGACCTTACAGGCCTCAACCAATTCTATGCAAATTTGGACAATTTAGAAATTAGCAATGATGAATCAGATTAACTAAGCTGCTTTGAAGCACTTTTATTTTTCTTACATTAAAAACAGTTATCAGCGCAAAAAATGAAAAAAGAGTAAAAAATTTAAAAAAAAATTAAAAAAATAAAAAAACCAAAAAAATTAAAAAAATTTTAAAAATCTAAAAAAAAATACAAAATGGGATCTTTACCTGTAACCTCCTCGTGGTAGATTCTGGAAACTACAGTACGTTTTATTTTTGTAGGCTAATAACAGGAAAATTTTGTTTATTTTCTTAATTTTATACACACTAGTTTTGTAATCACCAAACTTAAAAACTCCCAAGCAACAAATTGTAGGCGAATCTCATCCAATCTAAAATCCACTTGAATTCTTACATCAGATTCGTAATCAGCGACCGAAAAAAACCCATAGATACCTATGTTTAATTCAAATTTATTGATTTTAAAATTTTATGTCTGCCATATTGGATCCGCCATTTTGAATTTTTGAAATCTGACATCAGATTCGTAATCAGCGACCCAAAAAACCCATAGATACCTATGTTTAATTCAAATTTATTGATTTTAAAATTTTATGTCCGCCATATTGGATCCGCCATTTTGAATTTTTGAAATCTGACATCAGATTCGTAATTAGCGACCCAAAGAACCCATAGATACCTATGTTTAATTCAAATTTATTGATTTTAAAATTTTATGTCCGCCATATTGGATCCGCCATTTTGAATTTTTGAAATCTGACTTCAGATTCGTAATCAGCGACCCAAAAAACCTTTAGATACTTATGCTTCATTGAAATTGATTCATATAAAAAAATTTATGTCCGCCATATTGGATCCGCCATTTTGAATTTTTGAAATCTGACTTCAGATTCGTAATCAGCGACCCCAAAAACTGTAGGTAGCATACTTTTTATTCGTAAATATCTTGTATTTTTTAAAATAATGATTTTTGGCCAAAAATCGACGATCCTGGCCCACTGTGCGTAGCCGGCGTTAAACAGTGACGTCAGCGATATATCGATCTCTCGAAGTTCGATAATCAATAATCGACTGGGCACTTCGAGATTTAAAGGCTCAGAAGCAGACCGAATTTAAAGGTTAGCTTTTCTGTCAAAACAAATGCGAGCGTCAAGTCGAGGAGGAATTTAAACACACGAACGTAAACAAACTTGAAGGTTATGATGGTTTGTTGACATTTCTGGTGGTGGAAATGTGCAATTACAAATAATTAATTAATAAATTTGTAATTAGATGCTGGTTAATGGATTCACTTCTAAGGGAAGTTTGAATTTAACCAAAGTTTAAAAGTTTAAATTTGATTAATTATTGTTAATAATAAAATTCAGATTAAGTTTACAAATAAAGTTGTGTACTGTAGTGGGAAGGGAGCGTGTTACACCATAGTCATACTGCTGTCGTCTTGAGAAATTGCCTCCTGCACAGAGCTCAGAACAGGAAAAATTCCCGCAAAGTTCTGTCAAAGGTGGTAGTTTTTCTCAGTGACGTCAGACCCATTATCCCCAAAAGCCATCGTCCCGTTCGACCACCTCACGCATTAAGCAGAGCAAGGAATTTCTTCCCGTAGTGCTATAATCAGTGTGGTAGTAAATTGGGGTTAAATAGCTTGTGGGTGTAAGGGTTTCGTCGAGAGTTGGCCTCCTGCACAGAGCTCAGAACAGGAAAAAATTCCCGCAAAGCACTGTCAAAAGTGGCAACTCTCAGTGACGTATGATTGTGCGTAACTTTCGTACGGGGTGGAGTGAGTACTATAGTACCGACTCACGCGCAAGGCAAAATCAGGAAATAAATCCCGTATTGCCAGAGCCAGTGGGTACGGTAAAAGTACTTGGGTCTTGCGTAGAGTAGTGTAGGTAAAAGAAAAAGAGACAACTGTTAAGTTGAACTTTCAAAATTTTATTTAGGAGGACTACGGAAGTATTTCCGTTACAAGGGTTAGCGGCGAAGTGACTCTCTGACTGGGCATTTTCGTCGCCTTTTATACCCAATAACTCTATGCATAAAAAATCTACCTCTCGGAAGGGGAAGATGTTTTTTGCATGTCAGAGCGATAACAAGAGACGAACTTGCTAGTCAGCTTACAAATAACTAAAATTAATATTAAAATATAAAATAAACTTAATTAAACTTAAAAATCTAATTTTACATTAATTTTACCCTAATTGAGACATAATAATGCATATAATTTGCATAACGTTGTTTAGTTATATTATAAATAAAAGAATATATTTATCTCTTTATTTAATTTAATATTGATTTATTAATTATTTAATTAATACTGATTCATTTATTAATTAAACAATTAAACAATAATCAGAATTAATACTCAAGATAATATAAACGAATTAATAATAAAATTATTATTTTTTAAACATTAAAAGAATTATTTCTCAAAGGAAAAATAATTTAACATTAAAACGATAATAAAATGAACAGCAATTTAATAAAACATAATAGCGTTGATAATATTAACAGTAATAATAATAACAACACTAACTATATATGGGCAATTCCACGTGAGATTTCAGTCGACCTCTTAAAATCGGCCAAAAATATTTTTTTTCTATTCTGTATTGAAAAAAAACAGATACGTATTTTTTTATTATTTTTTTGGAGGCCAAATTTTTGAGTTATGAATTTTCAAAATTTTCGTTTTTTAAATGAAGATATATTTTTAATGTCAGATAACTTAAAAAATATTGCTTCTTTTCATTTTTTGACAAGAGAAAAAAAGTTTTGTTTTTTTCTCTACTTTTGAATAATCATAACAAAAAAATTTTATAAACAAATTAATTTTTTTTAACTTTGGGTATGATAAATTTTTAATTTTCTTTTTCTAAAACATACCTGGAAATGATAAGAAGGTTTTGCAAAAAGTTTCAGAGTGGGCCTGACAAATTTGATGGGTCCAAAAAAATAATTAAGCTCTCCGTGCAGGTCACACGCACGTGGCACAATGGGATTTTTTTACAATTTATTATTAAAAATTGTTTAGAGCCTAAAAATTCAATAATAATCAAAATCCGATAAAATTTGTAGGCTCTAGACAATTTTTAATAATAAATTGTAAAAAAATCCCATTGTGCCACGTGCGTGCGACTTGCACGGACAGCTTAATTTTTTTTTGGACTTATCAAACTTGTCAGGCCCACTCTGAAACTTTTTGCAAAACCTTCTTATCATTTCCAGGTATGTTTTAGAAAAAGAAAATTAAAAATTTATCATACCCAAAGTTAGAAAAAATTAATTTGTTTATAAATTTTTTTTATTTTTTTAATAAAAAATGAAAAAAAAAATTTTTTGTTTTGATTATTCAAAAGTAGAGAGAAAAACAAAACTTTTTTTTTCTTGTCAAAAAATGAAAAGAAGCAATACTTTTTAAGTTATCTGACATTAAAAATATAGCTACATTTAAAAAGCGAAAATTTTGAAAATTCATAACTCAAAAATTTGGCCTCCAAAAAAATAATAAAAAAATACGTATCTGTTTTTTTTCAATACAGAATAGAAAAAAAATATTTTTGGCCGATTTTAAGAGGTCGACTGAAATCTCACGTAGAATTGCCCATATATATAGTGGTTGCTGGGCCCTTTGAATCTTTGCTGGGGAGGAATGCGAAAGAGGAAAAGCGGAAACGTAGAGTGGAGAGAGACAGAGATAGAAAAGACAAAGAAAGGCGCGCGGTCAGGGAAATCGAAGAGTAAGGCCCAGCTAGACCAATTTTTTCTACATGTCGATGTCGAAAAAGTCAACCCAAGGGAAGATACCACATTTTTACGAAGTTGAGACCTTCAAAAAGAAGGGTTCTCAACTTGTGCAGTGGTGTTTTTTCTTTCGCGGAATTTTCACATACATGTGACCGGTATCAACATGTTCAATTTTTACGAATTTAACCGAAATATTAGAGTAAAAAGCTAGAATATGGGGGTCGCACACCCAGGGTGCGGTTTAAGGGTTAACACAATGCCGGTGTTCTTGATCTAAGAAAATATTTTTCTTTAAATGGTTATGCATCTTAAATATCAGTTTTTTAAAACTGTCCATTAAGGCTAGGATGGCATAGTGGTAGCGTAACGGCTTCTGGTAATTTTGAATTAATATATTCTGCATTTCTTACATGCTATTTAATTTCTTGATCGAACTCCATATTTTTTCAATTAGGAATATCTGTTCTTCTCCTAAAATAAATGTTTCTTTATCTAGATCTTGAATTGCTTGAACAAACGTTACAAAAAATTGAATGAATAAAATAAAATAATTCAATTGACGATTAATTTCTTGGTCGAGTCCCATATTTTCTTGGATCAAGAATATATGTTCTTCTCCCAAATATTCTAAGTCAAGAAAATCGTTTTCTTGAATCAATACTATAATAGTCTTGGCCGTATTCAATCCCACGATTTGCTTCAATCAAGAAAAATTTTATTGGTTCAATACTTTTTTTTCAGTGCAGTTAATATTTACTTAGTTCAAATAAAGAAAAATAAATAAGTAAAAACAAATAAGTTTAAATACAACCGAACGAGCGTTAGCGAGTGAGGTATATGTCGCTAGTTATTTAATAAAATTATAAAAATTAATGTTTACAACTAAAAACAAGTTTTTTTTAATGAATAAGAAAAAGAAAAATTCAATTTCGATTGTATTGTGGTCGAGCAACGGAAGAAGATGGAAACATCTCGAAATTGTTTCCAAATAAAAACGGACGATCTGCATTATTTCAAAGAAATTTTCATCCTGATCGTCGTAATCATTTCTTAGGTAATTTTATTTTAACAATATAAAAATTTATTACATAAATAATAAATATGAGTTAAATATATAAAATATAATAATATTAGTAAGATTCATATTAATTTTAAATAATTTTATAAAAATAATAGTATAGAATAGTATATAAATTTTGAAATTTTTACACTTGCTATTTATATAGACATATTGAATTTAATTTTCCAAGTAGTCGGTTCGGTTGTCTATGTCTTTAAGGCTCTTCGGTTACAGGTCTCAGGTTAGGTAGGTGCTTCTGGGTTTCGATCCCCGTACGTTTCAGATTTTAATTTAATTGTAAGAATTGAATGCTACTACTTCTAAAGTTTGAGTCCTTACAATGCAGAATCGATAGTACAAAATTTGAATTTTTATAAAATCGTTTATAGGAGAGTAAGCTATATTGAACCAGCGTCAACAGTGAACCACTTCAATTTTCTGAGAAATAAATGATTGACATTTTTTCTTATTCAACATATAAGTTAGTTTTACCGAAACAGACTTACAATGTGTAAGTGAAAATATTATTTTCGAAATAAATTGTAGTGTTTTATTAGAGGTGGTTCAATGTAAACACACATCCTTTAAAATAAGAATAGTGTAACTGGTTAGAAAATAATTAAGTTTAATTATTTAATCATAATAATTTGTGTTTGTCACGTGTGTATTAACTAAAGGAGTACTTCAGTTTTATTTAAATACAAAAACCTGATCAAAATTTGTAAAATTTAATTAGTTCTTGGACTTTAGAAAAAACCTAGTTCAATGAAGCCTACCTTCCCCTACTTATAGAAATGGAAAAAGATTCATTTATTTAATATTATTGAGATTATAAATTTAGAATAAGATTTATATTTACCATATTGAATTATTACTTAGTTTTATTCTAGGAGAAATAAAATAAATCAATTTAATAGTACACAGAACAAGTATATTTATTTTAATAGTAAAATCAGGACAGAGCAATGTACAGAAGTATACAGAATGACTGCTTGTAGTCAACTAACTCATACCTGACAAGGGTTTTTCGCAGTTACACTCATTTTACCTGAGACATCCAAATCGGTCTATTGAAAAGTGGGAGGTTTGCATGAACCCTTAAAATATCTGCTAGACATCATAAAAGTGAAAGTTTTACAATTTTAATATTTTTACTACTTTGCCTAGAAAAAACATTTTTAATCTTCTACACTTAGATTTTAGCGTGTTTTAATTTTTTCCAAAACTACATTCAAAATATAATCCTAAATATAAATTATTGCGAAAAACCCTTGTCAGGTATGAGTTAGTTGACTACAAGCAGTCATTCTGTATACTTCTGTACATTGCTCTGTCTTGCTTTTACTATTAAAATAAATATACTTGTTCTGTGTACTATTAAATTGATTTGTTTTATTTCTCCTAGAATAAAACTAAGTAAAAATTCAATAAATATAAATAGACATTTATTTTAATCTAACACTGCTTTGTTTTGATGCAAATAAATTTGGTATTTGGACTAAATAATTAATTATTATTTGACGCAATTAAAGGGATATTAGTCTGAATTAAAATAATTAATTATGATGAATTATTGCATATTTGACTTAAAAGTAATTCTCATTTGGTACAAATAACTATTTGATACTATAAATTAAAATATTTATGTTCAGTAAAAATTTACTTAGCTCAAATAAATAAATAAAAGAAATAAGTAAAAACAAATAAGTTTAAATTAAATACAACCGAACGAACGTTAGCAAGTGAGGTATACATCGCCAGTACTATATTAATCAACTAAAATCCACTGTTATTTCATTCTCATCTTTAAATTTGTAAAATTTGGTAATTGTTTTCTAATTAAAATGAAGAAAACCTTTTTACAAAGAAACAAATAGAAAATATAATTAAAATACATTTTTAAGCAATCTTATTAAAATAAGAATAAGAAATACATCGAGAAATATATCGAGCCATTCCGAGTCATTTCCGTATACGTGTGTGTGTAAACATCACATTTTTATAAATATCTCAAGATCGTGAAGAGATTTAGGGATAAATTTTTTTATTGTACACTGAGAGAAGTCCGGGAACTAATACGTCCCGTGCGAGCCTTGAGTTGTACTTTTGAATGTTTTTATGTGAACCCTCGAATCGGGATGTCTCAAGCCCCGATGCGAAACGTGGAACGTCCTGAAGCGAGATTACGCAGAACTTTCAGTGTTTGCCACCAGTTGTTTTCTCACATGCGAGAACAATGTTTGACTGGATCGGGGAGTCTCAGCACCCGATTCGGAACAACTCAAACACGACAAGCAGAGTAGCTCATAGCGACGTCTAGCGGGAACTATTACGTATCGGTCTTCTCTCAGTGTAGGTTTCACGTGCGGACATAAAACAAGAGTACTTTAGGATAGATTAATGAAGTTTAACTATATGTTTTTTGGATTTTTAATTTTGCAAAAAAACGTTTTTTGCCCATAACTTAAAAAAATGTTAGGACACCTATAAATGTTTTTCAATAATTTTGTAGTTTTTTCAGACGCATATTTTGAGCCCTAATTAAACATTTTTCGTCCATATTAACCGGAGATATCAAACTTTTAAAAATCTAACATTTTGGAAATATAACTTTTTGATAATTTTGTTGAAAAATGTAGATTTATCCAAAATTTAATCACTTTTACCATATTTATAAAAAGTTATTTATATATTTTTATTATTATTATTATCCTTATGAGGAAGCCAAGTGTTCAGGAAATAAGCGTTAAAGTTATAACAAAAATGTACAACTTGGCAGCGGTTTAACAGTTTTTTAAAAGTTATCAAAAACTGCAAGCTACGAAATTCTTTATGAATTCCATACGGAATTTCCGTAGAGTGGTTTCCGTAGAGTCAATTCAAGGGAAAAATAAAAAATAGTGGGATAATAAAATAATTTTTTAAACAAATTGTCGTAGTTTGCTTACAATACTGTTGTATACAAACCAGCTGCCGTACCCGTCTTCGACGGGTTTTAGTTTCTACTAATATATTTAAACAGGTGTCTACCAATTGGGAATTTAATTTGACTGGAAAAAACTAATAATTAGTTACCATTAACTATTTTATTAGGAAAGTATTACCATTTAAATCAGTAAATGACTTTTTCTATCAAATACTATTTTTAACTAATTCGGATTTACAGAAAAGTATTTGTCAATTAGTAGTACTTTATGCGTTTCTAGTATTTCGATCAATGCATTAATAATTAGTACTAATTTTCCACCAGCTTTTGGAGTTATGTAGAGTCTAATTCGAACTAATTGTATCGCAAGTAGGCCCCACGTTACGACTGCTAAAATAAAAAATAAGACCTATATTGTAGGCTGAAAGTAGGTCTTAAATTTTAACAAATAAAAATATTACATCAATAAAAATTAAAGCAAAAAATAATTTTTTAGAAACGAATTATTAATAGTCCGAGAGCTAGCGACCAAAACAACTATCTCATTTCATACCGGCTGAAAATTTGAGTATAGATTACTAAAGACATGTAAATAACAGAAACCCACGTCTGGCAGGTCGGCGCTGCGGCGACGGGGGGGCGAATAGGTGAAAAATAATGTAAAATTTTCTTATTTCATACCGATTAAAACTTTCATAACTCAAAAGTATACACCCACACAAGTGTAAAAATGTGCGTCTGTCAGTTCTGGGGTGGGGCAAAGTACGTCTGGCAAAGGGTTAAACACGTAAAAAATCGAAAATTTTTTCTGATTTCATACCGATTAAAACCTTTAGAAATCAAAAGTTTACATTCAAACAAGTGTAAAAATGTGTGTCTGGCAGTTCTGGGGTAGGGCAAAGTACGTCTGGCAGCCCTTCGAAAATGCGGCAAATGGGTCAATAGTTGAAAATAACCTACATTTTTCTTTTTTCATACCGATTAAGACCTTTATAAAACGAAAGTTTACATCTACGCGAGTGTAAAAATGAACGTCTGGAAGTTCTGGGGTGGGGCAAAGTACGTCTGGCAAAGGGTTAATCACATAAAAAATCATAAAATTTAATCTCATTTCATACCGAAAAAACCATCATAATCGAAAAACCACCATATATCGAAAGTTTACATTTAAACAAATGTAAAAATCTACATCTTCAAAAGGCCGCCAGACGTACTTTCCCCACCCCAGAACTGTTAGACGTTCTTTTTTACACTCGCGTAGATGTAAACTTTCGTTTTATAAAGGTTTTAATCGGTATGAAATAAGAAAAATGTAAGTTATTTTTCACCTATTGACCCATTTGCCGCATCTTCGAAGGGCTGCCAGACGTACTTTGCCCCACCTCAAAACTGCCAGATAAGGATTTTCACAGTTGTTTGTATATAAACTTTCCATTTATAAAGGTTTTAATTAGTATAAAATGAGGAAAAAAATTTCGATTTCTTACGTGTTTAACCCTTTGCCAGACGTACTTTGCCCCCGAAGGGGATTGTAAAAGAAGTATATGGTTTTATAGATTTTGACCTGCTGAATCTAAAAATCACCCTTAGAAAGTTCTAAACCTTAGGGAAAAGGTTGAAAAACCACCCTTAACTCAGAGACACCGTTTTTAATAAAAAACAGTAAAATATGATAAAATTATATAAATAAGAAATGTTTACACTATAATTTAATAAATTAAGGTAACAGTAATAACAACAGCATAATTTAAATCACGATTACGACCCTTGCAGTTTAAAAAACTACTCCCTCATACATCAACACTTATGCGAAAACCCCCAAAAGTTATAAAACGTCAATATATTGATACATAACAAAGCAATAATTAATCCTTTAAAAAAAACAACGTTTACCACTACTGTTAAAATATTGGCCACCCCTAAATATGGTAAACAACTACCCCTTAACCACCAAAAAACGAAAAAAAACTTAAAATGTCATGGACTAAGATTCTAATGTTTTTGTTAAAAAGTTATACCTACTAATAACAAATGAGCAACTATTGTTACATCTACCATTAACTCAGCAACCCTTACACATGACCAAAACTACCCCTATATCATTCTTAAAAAATTACCTCCGAAGTTACAATTTAAAAACAAAATTATTTTGCTATTTATGACACTTTAAATAAATAATTGATATGGTGATAATAAATTTATTGCAAACAATAAAAAAAACACATAAAATATTCAAACCTTGAAGGTACATTTTTTGGTGGTCCAATCAATAAAGATCAGGGCTATTGGATCCAACCATTGAAGGTTAGGTATATTGTAGTTTAATCAATAAAGATCAGGGTTATCAGATCAAACCACTGAAGGTAAGAAATATTGTAGTCCAATTAATAAAGATAAGGGTTATCAGGTCCAACCATTGAAGGTAAGAAACATTGTTGTCCAATCAATGAAGATCAGGGTTATGGAATTTAACAACTTAAGTTAAGAAACATTGTTGACCAATTAATGAAGATCAGGGTTATCAGGTCCAACCACTGATTGATTGGACAACAATTTTTCTTACCTTAAGTGGTTGGACCTGATAACACTGATCTTCATTGATTAAACAACTATGTTTCTCACATCCAGTGGTTAGACCTTATAACACTGATCTTTATTGAGTGGTCAACAATGTTTCTTACCTTCAGTGGTAGGATCCCATAACCCCGATCTTCATTGATTGGACAACAATGTATTTTACCTTGAGTAGATAGACCTGACAATTCTGATCTTTATTGATTGGGCAACAATGTATCTTACCTTCAGTGGCTTGATCTGATAACCATGATCTTTATTGATTAGACTACAATATATCTAATCTTCAGTGGTTGGATCTAATAGCCCTGATCTTTATTGATTGGACCACCAAAGACTACCTTCAAGGTTTGAATATTTTATGTGTTTTCTTTATTGATTGCAATAAATTGATTATCACCATATCAAATATTTATTTAAAGTGTCATAAATAGCAAAATAATTTGGTTTTTAATTTGTACTTTTGAAAGTAATTTTTTAGGGATGATATAGGCGTAGTTTTTGATCATGAGTAAGGGTTGTTGAGTTAATAGTAGATGTAACAGTAGTTGCTTATTTGTTATTGGTAGGTATAACTCTTTAACAAAAACATTAGAATCTTAGTCCATGACATTTTAAGTTTTTTCTCGTTTTTTGGTGGTTAAGGGGTAGTTGTTTACCATATTTAGGGGTGGCCAATATTTTAACAGTAGTGGTAAACGTTGTTTATTTTTAAAGGATTAATTATTGCTTTGTTATGTATCAATATATTGACGTTTTATAACTTTTGGGGGTTTTGGCATAAGTGTTAATGTATGAGGGGGTAGTTTTTAAAACTGCAAGGGTCGTAATCGTGATTTAAATTATGCGGTTGTTATTACTGTTAACTTAATTTATTTAATTATAGTGTAAACGTTTCTTAATTATATAAATAATTTTATCATATTTTACTGTTTTTTTATTGAAAACGGTGTCTCTGAATTAAGAGTAGTTTTTCAACCCTTTCCCCAAGGTTTAGAACTTTCTAAGGGTGATTTTCGGATTCAGCAGATCAAAGTCTATAAAAACATATACTTCTTTTACAATCCCCTTCGGGGGCAAATTTTGACCACTTTTCAGCATCGTTCTTTACTTTTTTCACCGCTTGACCGATTTGCCGCATCTTTAAAGGGCTGCCAGACGTACTTTGCCCCACCCCAGAACTGCCAGACGCACATTTTTACACTTGTTTGAATGTAAACTTTTAATTTCTAAATGTTTTAATCGGTATGAAATCAGAATAATTTTTTGATTTTTTTTACGTGTTTAACCCTTTGCCCGACGTACTTTGCCCCACCCCAGAACTGCCAGACGCACATTTTTACACTCGTGTGGGTGTATATTTTCGAGTTATGAAGGTTTTAATTGGTATGAAATGAGAAAATTTTATATTATTTTTTACCTATTCGCCCTGCTGCCCCAGCGTCGGCCTGTCAGACGTGGGTTTCTGTTATTTACATGTCTTCAGTAATCTATACTCAAATTTTCAGCCGGTATGAAATGAGATAGTTGTTTTGGTCGCTAGCTCCTGGACTATAAAATAAAACTTTTTTTAACTAGATAAGAAAATTCCCGATTTTTACTGGTCGAATTAAATTCCCGACTATTTGTCGGGTTTCCTTCGCGGTTAATAGACACTCTGTTAAATGTATTAGTAGAAACTATAACACGTTTTCGATTCCCACATGGGAAATCTACAGGAGATCCACTTTTATAAAGGAAACCATATGGATTCCCATGTAAAACCGTATGGTATAATTTTTCCATATCCCTATTTAAAATTTCCACATGGGATTTTACATTTTACCCGTTTTTGCGTAATGCCCGGATAGAATTTTGGAAAGCAACAAGATACCCTAACCATTTCTAAAATTCAAGAAGAACAATTTTAATTCATAAATTAGAATTTGTTATTTATTTTCAAAGTCATTTCTAAAACATTTCTAGAATTCAGAAATAAGAAAATTTTGATTCATAAATCCCAATTTTCCCTAATGGCGTCTTAAGGACTTTCTATATCCCAGTGCCCGCTGAAGTCAAATTTCAGTATTATTGATACTTTTACTGTATACCCTTTATATTGAACATATATATATTTTATTTTCTACGTTAAATATGACAATACATACTATGAAATTTTCAAACTTAAAAACTGAAAATATCAATATAGAAATTGAGGAGCTGGATCGAAGAACCGGCTCTTCGCTCGGACCGCCCACGTCGTATTTTCGTATTTTCCTCGATATCTAGATGTTTTAAACTAGTTTCGAGGACTTATATCCCTATAAATAATTCTAAGATGATGTGATACTTACTGTTTGAAGAAAAATTAGTAGAAATAATAATATAATACATTCAAAAGCAACTTTAAATAGTTTTAAAATTTTAAAATCGATTAGTCATGGTGAGTTAATGTTTACTTATAGTTATTGCATTAAATCAGTATTAAAGAAATTGAAATAGAAAAAGTAAAGCCTGATTTTGCTTTTAAATACTTTACGGATAATTAATTATCACCTTACTGTTTAGTTGCATTTTACGAAAGTACAAAGAGATGTTTTAAAATTTTCCTGATTTAATTTTTGATATAAATAATAATCAAAATCCTACAATAATATATTTTATTTTAATTGTGAAAAAAATATTAGATCCTATTATTTTTCATATTTTATTAAATTCACAACTTTAGAACATATAATGTATAAAGA
Source organism: Leptopilina syphax (assembly GCA_032872505.1). Classification (NCBI taxonomy): domain Eukaryota; kingdom Metazoa; phylum Arthropoda; class Insecta; order Hymenoptera; family Figitidae; genus Leptopilina; species Leptopilina syphax. The sequence goes on from CM065475.1 coordinate 11,422,680, forward strand.
AAAATGGGAGAAACAGTAAATTAAATTTAAATTTAATTTAAGAGTATTATAAACTTATTTGTTGGGTTTTTCTTTTTTCTTTAACTCCTTGATCTTATGCCGCAAACCAACTTTAATGTCGCTTTCTAAAGCGACATTAAAATGCCAATGCATTTTCTTTGCATATCCTTGCACATATTTTATAATTGAAATGTTTTATTACTTTATAATTTATTTTTAATATTTTAATTTCGAAAAAATGGCCCTCCTGAAGCTGGCTCGTTTATTCTAGCGTAGAGCGACTTATTGCATTGGAAGCATTTATTGTAAAATTATCATTTTTTAATTACTTTTAAATATTTAGAAAAAAGCAATGAAAATTATTAAAGCTTAGATTAATACATAAATTTCTAGTTCTTTCTGTTAAATTTAAAAACTTTCACTTCGTTATTTACTTAATAAATTTGCAATCGCATTTTCTGGTGTTGATTTCTACTATTTTCTTTTAACCCTTTTCCATCTAAAGTTGAACTTGTAAGAGCATAATTTTTAAAAAGTTCAACTAAAACTGACCTTGCCAAAACTGTGGAAGTATTTGATCTTGTTATAGCCCGCTTCAATCCATGTTTATTTATATATACTCCACTATTGTTGACTAATTCGATAACCTGTATCAAAGTATTTTATGTAGAATTCAGTTAATTTAATTAATTTAGAAAAAAATTCATCACTAATTTAAAAAAATTGCAATAGACACAAAAAATATTTTTTTTCTAACAGTTTAAATTAAAAATTCATTTCATTCTATATTCTTATAAGATTAAATTTTTTATAAAAAGTTAACAAAATAAAAAATATTTAATTATAGAAATTAATGTTATCTTACTGTCACATTATCACAGTCCGAAGCTTTGCACTTTATCATCCACAAGCTTTCAGGAGAAACTGAATCCTTTGTATTAATTCCTACTTCATGAGAAAAGGACGGATTGTCAGATGATGAAGAAGGACGAATGTCTGTAGTTTCTTTTAGAGATTAAGCCTTGCGGATAAATCCAATTTTTTTTGTGAATCAGGAATAGTCAGTGAAGTCCTAACCTCTGTTTCCAATACCATGCAAAGATCTTCATTTGATTTTAATTGATTATTTCTAGAATCACCTATCTTTTCATTAATATCTTTAGACTTTTCGTTATTTTCACTTAAGAACATGTGATTTTTAAACTCATTTTCCAAATCCTTATCTTCATTTTTATCTTTATTATAATCTTGCATCTTATTACCATTCTGAACATTTTTTGACTTTGCATTATCATTTTTATCCATAACTTCTTTTTGCGTCTCATTATCATTCTTATCAATTTTTGACATTGCATTATAATTGCCATCAATAACTTCTTCTTGCATCTCATTATCATTCTTATTATTTCCATCCACATTTTGTATCATTTCACTGTTTATTTCACTTCCATGTTCCTTTGGCACAGATTCATATTCCATTTGAACTTCCTGCAATAAAAAATGTATAATATATTATAATTAATATATTAACAATTTTTTTATAATTTAAAAAACCAAACTAGAAAGTAAATTTGACTCCCTTTCTGTATGCACAGAGCAAGGGCACACGACCTGAGGCGGGCTTCGCCCGCCTCTCAGCTGTTCCCCCCTTGGGCCCTGAAAAAAGGTTTTTTTGGGGGGGACACGTTGTAGGGGGCTCGGGTCTGGGTTGTGTACCTTCTAGTACCAACTAGGAAGTAAATTTGACTCCCTTTCTGTATGCACAGAGCAAGGGCACACGACCTGAGGCGGGCTTCGCCCGCCTCTCAACTGTTCCCCTCTTGGGCCCTGAAAAAAGGTTTTTTGGGGGGGACACGTTGTAGGGGGCTCGGGTCTGGGTTGTTTACCTTCTAGTACCAACTAGAAAGTAAATTTGACTCCCTTTCTGTATGCACAGAGCAAGGGCACACGACCTGAGGCAAGCTTCGCCCGCCTCTCAGCTGTTCCCCTCTTGGGCCCTGAAAAAAGGTTTTTTGGGGGGGACACGTTGTAGGGGGCTCGGGTCTAGGTTGTGTACCTTCTAGTACCAACTAGGAAGTAAATTTGACTCCCTTTCTGTATGCACAGAGCAAGGGCACACGACCTGAGGCGGGCTTCGCCCGCCTCTCAGCTGTTCCCCCCTTGGGCCCTGAAAAAAGGTTTTTTGGGGGGGACACGTTGTAGGGGGCTCGGGTCTGGGTTGTGTACCTTCTAGTACCAACTAGGAAGTAAATTTGACTCCCTTTCTGTATGCACAGAGCAAGGGCACACGACCTGAGGCGGGCTTCGCCCGCCTCTCAGCTGTTCCCCTCTTGGGCCCTGAAAAAAGGTTTTTTGGGGGGGACACGTTGTAGGGGGCTCGGGTCTGGGTTGTGTACCTTCTAGTACCAACTAGGAAGTAAATTTGACTCCCTTTCTGTATGCACAGAGCAAGGGCACACGACCTGAGGCGGGCTTCGCCCGCCTCTCAGCTGTTCCCCCCTTGGGCCCTGAAAAAAGGTTTTTTGGGGGGGACACGTTGTAGGGGGCTCGGGTCTGGGTTGTGTACCTTCTAGTACCAACTAGGAAGTAAATTTGACTCCCTTTCTGTATGCACAGAGCAAGGGCACACGACCTGAGGCGGGCTTCGCCCGCCTCTCAGCTGTTCCCCCTTAGGCCCTGAAAAAAGGTTTTTTGGGGGGACACGTTGTAGGGGGCTCGGGTCTGGGTTGTGTACCTTCTAGTACCAACTAGGAAGTAAATTTGACTCCCTTTCTGTATGCACAGAGCAAGGGCACACGACCTGAGGCGGGCTTCGCCCGCCTCTCAGCTGTTCCCCCTTAGGCCCTGAAAAAAGGTTTTTTGGGGGGACACGTTGTAGGGGGCTCGGGTCTGGGTTGTGTACCTTCTAGTACCAACTAGGAAGTAAATTTGACTCCCTTTCTATATGCACAAAGCGGGACTTCATGAGCTGTGGCGGGCGAAGTCTTGAATTTCCCGTTTTTATGGTATTTTATGGTTTTCTTACATTTTTCTCGAAAAATATTAGATTTTTTTAAATAATGATGAGAACATAAAATTTGTATTTTGATGAGATCTATAACTTTTGCTTAAAAAGTTTTTCAAAATTTTTCGTTTTTTACGAATTGTACGCAAAAAACCACAATTCTATGGTTATTTTATGGTTTTTACCATAATCATTGAATTTGCACCAATTTTCAGTATGATTTTCGTGATCAGAGTATTAAAATACGGAAAGAAACTGTATTTTGTTAAAATTAGCTGTTCTTTTGACCAAAGTATATTTTAACCCGTTTTTATGGTATTTTATGGTTTTTTACATTTTTCTCGGAAAATAATGGATTTTAGCAAATAATGATAAGAACATAAAATGTGTATTTTGGTGAGATCTATAACTTTTGTTTAAAAAGTTTTTCAAAATTTTTCGTTTTTTACGAATTATACGCAAAAAACCACAATTTTATGGTTTTTTTTATGGTTTTCACCATAAAGATGAAATTTGCGCCAAATTTCATTATCATTTTCGTAATCAGCGCATCAAAATACGTTGGTATACCAATTTTTATTGAAATTGGAGGTCCCCCTTATTCGGAAGTACACCCGAAAATTGGAACGTAAATGATGATTCTAGTACTTTGAGTGATATTAGTGATTTAGAAACTGAATTGGAGAATGATATTGACGTAATTTTAATAATGAAAATATAACTTTTTTACAACTTTAAAACACAACATTAATTTAATTCAATATTTATTAAAAAATTAAATTGATTAAAAAAAATTTATTTCACTTCTAGTATAATTCACTGTCAGAAACTGAAGATATTGTAAACATTACGATTCAAGCCTTTTAAGTGTTCACATTTCAACTGATTTTGAAAAAGAAATTGATTTTGATCATTGCCATCGTGACGTTGAGGTACCTTTTACCAAACAAATTCTATTGCTCAAAATGTAACATAATCTCAAAATATCATGCATATGCAGAAGACTAATGAGATTATATATACTATTAAAAAATGTGTATTAAAAATTGTAGCTTAACTCAACGTCTGATACTCAACGTCCGAGTGTGCACAGTAGTGATATCTCTTTTCTTTCATCTGATGACAGTAATTCTAACTTAGAAGCAGAAATAGATGAGGATAATGCTTACATTGAGGTAATTTTAACAAGAAAATTTTTAATACTGTCCAAAATGATAATTTCTTTTTGCTTATTGTTTAAAAATGTTTGGACTTAAAGTTTTTGGATAATTTATTATTATTTTCAAGGAAAATGCAAACTAATAAATATTTTGTCAAAATTTCCGATTTGATATACTATTAATAGCTTTGATCTGTAATTTATTATTCCTAAACTTTCTAAAATTATTTTCTCAAAAATACTTTCAATTAAATTTAAATGTTTGGTTAACTTAATAAAAATAATTTCTTTAACAATGTGATATATAAATATAAATTATAAATTTTATAAAAAAATTTAATATTTCTGAAGCACTTTCTAAATTTAAATTAGTAAAAATTTTGCTTATTCAATCATGAATACAGTTTAAACTAATGAATTACTAAATTCTTGTAAAATTTCTGATCCAATTAATAGACGAAGAAAAACCAATATAACCTTTAAAATTATTTGATAAATTAATAAATAACCTTTATCTTACTAATTAAATTAGTAAATTTTTACTATAATTATCAGTAAATAAAATCTGGTCATATCAATTGGTAGAAAGGTAGAATTATACTCATAATTAGTAAAATTTTACTAATTAAAATTTAGAGTGCTTAATGAAAAATACCTTGAGTCTTCCCTTCTAATAGATATTATTATTTGTAGGATTTGGAATACCAAAATTCTATTGCTCCTACTGAAGAGGGTTTTGATCCTTTATCTGATTTAGGTGGATCATTTATTAACAATGACGAAGAAATCTCAAATTCATCTTAACTTTCACATAACTTATCAATTTCATCCATGTCTTCAATTTCACTTGAAGAAGAATCTGTTTTAGATAATAATTGTGACGCGATCTGAAAAAAGCGACCTTAGAAGCAAAAAATTATAGGTTATGTTTGCAATTTTTTAAATGAAAATACAAAAAAAGGATCAACTGTCAATATAAATCATTCAAGTTTAAGTTTCCATTAAAACTAAAATATTTAATAAACACTGATATTAATTCGAAATAAGTAAAAAGAAACTTTCAAACAAGAAAAAAGTAACTCTAACCCAACCTCAAAATGATTTGCTTCTAAGGTCCCTTTCTTCAGATCGCGTCACAATTGTGAAAATATTAATTAATATTTGGATTGGCTAAGTCAATATCTTAACTATCACATAACTTTTCAATTTCATCCATGTCTTCAATTTCACTTGAAGAAGAATCTGTTTTAGATAATAATTGTGAAAATATTAATTAATATTTGGATTGCCTAAGTCAACCAATTTGTGAAAATTCTGCTGTTGTTGGTGGAGATGCACTATTAAGCATTTTAAATTTATATTTTAAAAATCGATTGACAAAAAGAGCTTTGGAGGATATTTTAAAAGCAATACATTTTCTGTTACCCGAGACAAGCACAATGCCGAAAAATAAATATATGTTTATGAAGCTTATTGAAAAAGTGTTACCCAACTCACAAAATGATACAATTATAAAATATTGCGTTTGCGATGACTGCTTTAAAAATTTAGGGCCGTGGTCTGAAACAATGAATGTTAGAAGATGTTCTGTCTGTGAAAGTTTAAACATTAAAGGGATGTTTCTTGTGTACTCGATTTCACCTGTATTAAGAGATGCATCCGAAGTCAGGCGTCTTGATAAGTTAATCGATGAATATGATCTTGAATGTTCTAAAAGGAATCCTAGAAAATTTACGATGTTGTGAATGGATTAGAATTTAATCGATTGCGTAGTATCGTACCCTTAAATAAATATGATATTTTTTTAATATGAAACGTAGACGGTGTTCCGACTGCTGATGGATCTGCTAGCCTGCTATGGCCAATTCATGCTTAAATTGCAAACATAGCTCCTAAATTTCGTAGAAGTTTTCAATTTGTTTGTAGATTATTCTACTGTAACAAGAAAATAAAAAAGCCTGTTATGAGTTCATATTTGAAACCATTTACATCTGTGTTAAATGAGCTACACACCGATGGAATTAATTGGATACAAGCAACATCAGGTTGTAGAATGAAAAGTAAAGTTGTCGCTCCTATTGCAACCCTAGATGCCCCTACCAAAGCGTCTATTCAAAATCTAATGTTATATAATGGTGAGTTTCCGTGCTCAAGTTGCGAACATCTAGGGGAAACTTACAAAACAGGAGATGGACACAACAGAGTATTTCCAATGAAACCAACAAAATTTATACGGAGAACTGCCGAAAGGATGTCCAGGCAGGCTGAAATAAAAGAGATGTACGGAGAATTATTAAATCATTTTAGAGGAGTGAAAGGAAGATCTATTGCCAGTAAAATACTTTATTTTAATACAGCTAAGGGTTTCCCTCACGACTACATGCATGCAGTTCTCTGAGGTGTAATGAAAATGTTATTTGTCAGTCTGTGGTTTGATTCTTCTAATCACGATGAAGATTATTATATCGAGAAGAAACTTCGAAAAGAAATAAATAAGATTTTAGAAGAAATTACACCGCTAGACAACGGCTCCTAGAAGTCTTCAATATGTAAAATTTTGGAAAGCTAGTGAATTTAGAGCTTTTCTTCTTTACTACGGGCCGATAGTTTTAAAAAATAGATTATTGAAGAAGTTTTACGATCACTATCTGCTACTTGTACAGACTATTCATATACTTTTAAAAACAGAAATAGATCCTGTAGAAATTGATTATGCTGAAACACTAATTAATATTTTTGTCTCAGATTTCGAAATCCTTTATAGTAAAAGAAAATGCTCCTTTAATGTCCATCAGCTATCACATCTGCCTGATAATGTAAGAATGTGGGGTCCATTGTGGGCTTGGTCTGCTTTTTCGTTTGAGGATGGAAATGGTGAGCTTCTAAAAATCGTACATGGACCTAATAAAATTTACATTGTAATTTTTAATAATATTAAAATCATTCATGCTTACAAGGCAATAAAATATTTAATAAATGAAGAACAATATGCCAAAGGATCAGAATATCAACCACATGGACCTGAAATAGAATATGCATTAACAAATGATCAAAAGAGATCATTAAGAATAGCAACTGCACTAAGTGATCTACAATTTAATTATTGGAAACACAGATAACAATTTACGCTAGATATAAATTACACGATGATATACATACTTCGAAAATTTACACTAGGCAAAAAGTAAGATGCAACTCTTGTGTTCATTGGGAAGGACAACATAGCATAATGTTTGGTGAAATTAATTGTTTTGCAGTGGTTAATAATCATGGTTCTTTTGCTATTATTAAATAGTTATTACCAACTTCAGATAAAAAATCTGAAATAGTACAAACACAGATCGGCTTCTGCTTGAGTTCTATTATCCACCCAATAAGAGATTCGTATTGTCTGCATGCTATTTCTATTGCTGCTATAAAAGGAAAAGTTCTCAGGGTTCAAAATTATGTCTGCTTATTTCCAAATGATTATGAAAGAATCTAACTTTATTTTCAAATCATAAAAGAAAAGTATTAGTAATCAGATTCTTTTTTTTTTTTAATGTAATAGTTTGAATTGTAATTTTAAAGATTAGTTTGTATTTGTGAGTATTAACATACTTCTTATTAAATGATTTTATTTAACATAGAAAAATTCTTTTTTATATTATCTATAAATTTGTATTATCTATTATCATATATTGTTATTATATATTATCTATTATTAATATTATTATATTAGATATTTATATTGTATTTGATGAGGGCAAGCATGAAATAAAATAGCACATGTTACATGATTTTTCAATATTAGATAAATGAATAATTTTAATAAACATAAAAAATATTTGAAAGCAAAATCAGGCATTATTTCTTTTCTTTCAATTTCTTTAATACTGATTTAATGCAATAACTAAAAGTAAACATTAACTCACCATGACTTATCGATTTCAAAAATTTAAAACTATTCAAAGTTGCTTTTGAATTTATTATATTATTATTTCTACTAATTTTTCTTCAAACAGTAAGTATCACATCATCTTACAATTTTTTATAGGGATATAAGTCCTTGAAACTAGTTTAAAACATCTAGATATCGATGAAAATACAAATTTTGCAAATAAATTGCAAAAAAACTTATTATTAGACTCTAATCATGATAGAAATGTTGAAAGAATATTAAAATTAAAATTTGCAAAATATCCGTGGAATTTCCAGGGGGTACTTCCATGGAACTTTTGGACGTGGGCGCAAGCGCTAATATCTGTCGGGTGGCAGTGAGCGCCTCTGTGCCACTCACTCCTACCCGACTGGTATTAGCGCGTGCAGTCCGAGCAAAGAGCCAGTACTTCGATTCAGGTCCTCAATTGTTTGCAAACTCACGTTCATTGATTTTAGAAAATTTGTAATAGACATCAAATTCATGACTCCAAACTTGTTAATAAAATAAATGTAATGAATGTAATTTAAAATATAAAAACATCAACCGATATCACTACCAACTTAATAAAAAATTAAACAATATTCAACAAAAAAAATTAATTAAAAATTTTGTCGAAAATCAAAAATATGATTTTGGCTTAAAAATTCGTATATATTATTTATATTTCACTTCTATATTAAAAATTAGTTGTATTTATATTAAAAAGTAACTGCAGAAAGTGTCACATAAATTTGACAAAAAATTTGAAAATTTGCATTTTTTTGATTTTTTGAATTTTGTGAAAAAAGCTATAACTTTTGTTCAGCTTAATATTTTTAATCAGATATGGCTATAAGTTTAAGTTAGACTAAGACCAAAGAGACTAAAGTTTCGTTTTAATCGGTCAGGTAGTCTTTCTGTTTATCCCGGACAAAATATTGCGGACATACATACATACATACATAATTTTTTTATTGTTATTTTTGGAATTCTTACTACTCGAATAGATAAACTAAACATAAATTTTTAAATTCTATGCAATGTACAGACAAAATTCTGATCTTATTGATAAAGATTATGTCCAAAAAGGTAATTTCAGTCCAGTGAATACATTTTTACAACTACAGTCTGTGATTTTTGCTGATTTTAATCAGACTGAAACCACCTAATTTGTTTATAAAAATGTTATGAACAAAAAAATGTTGCGACGCGAACTCCAAACAAGTATAACACTTTGAAAAATAAATATTTTTAAAAGGTCGAAATTGTAAATTATCAAGAAGGATATACACTACCGTCCGTGAGTATCACGACGCCCCTTTTTTCATGAGTGGAAAAATGTTTAAAACGTAGAAAATAAGAATGACAAAAATTTTTCGTATTTTTTTCCTAAAAGTTAATAAAATTATGAAAAGGCCGACACCTGATCGAAAAATTTTCGTTGACTATTCTGTTAGATACAGAAAAAATACTGGATTTTGCATGCTTTTCGTAATTTTTTAATTTCTCGAAAACTAATTAACTTTTATTAGCGCTCTTGGTCTTGTTTTAATTTCTATTTAATGTAGAATCTAAATTATTAACTGGTATAATGAAATAAATTTTTTCAAAGAAATTGGAAACCGTAAAAGTAGGATTAAAAATTCAAAAAATAATCATGAATATTAACCCATTAACGCCCAAATGTCCAAAATTTTTGACTGAATTTCAAGGTAAGAATTTTTATCCTAAATGATTAGACTTTTAAAAACCCTTCACCACTAGGGGGTATTGAGGTCCGCTCTTTTAAAATCCGAGGTCAAAAAAGTATTTCGACCATAAGGGAAACCAATATGGCGCCCAAAATGGATAAAATACCGAAAAAATAGTAAGGATTTTTTTTTAAAACACGCTTTTCACATCAATAAGATTTTTTGGGCGAGTCTCATGTATGCTATAGGTGGATAAAATAGTTGTACTTTGGAAATGTGTACTTGACAACTTGAAAATTCAAGATGGTGGATCCGAAATGGCAGAAAAATCAGAGCAAAATACTTGATAAATAGCAAATGCATTATTAATATTCAAAACTTGATTTAAAACATCTGAAAATTGCTTCTCGGGGTTTTCGGGGTCGCTGATTACGAATATGAATTTTAATTTTAAAAATTCAAAACGCCGGATCCAATATGGCGGATAAAAATTTTTGATAATCGATCAAATTGCATGAAATTATTCACTCGGGGGTTTTTGGGGTCGCTGATTACGAATATAAAGTTCAATTTTTAAAATTCAAAATGGCGGATCCAATATGGCATATAAATTTTTTTTAAAACAGATAAAATTGCATGGAATTACTTACTCGGGGATTTTCGGGGTCGATGATTACTCTCACCACGTGGAGGTCGACTAATTTTAATGTTATAAAAAAATTTTAAATAAAATATAAAAACAGTTAAAAACACAAAAAAATTTAAAAATGAAAAGGTAGGGTGATGCGGGGTGATGCGAAACATGGGGGGATCTGCAACACCGCCGATTTCTAATCTATAGTTCAATATTGAACAGAGCCAAGTATTGCCATTTGTTTGTATCCTCAGTGGCTTGTTTTTGATATAAAACTCACGAGACAGCTCGCAGCCAGGTTTGCTGTACGTAAATTGACTTAAATTTCTCAGGAAGGAAATATTTCTCGCGCTTTACATTTCTAGTCGTTTCGTGAAGGGTTTTGATTTATTTCATAGATAAGAATGTGCTTATTTTTGCTTTTTTAAGTGTTTTTCAATATCTTTTTATATTTTGTGTTTCCATTGCATTGTATTGCGTACAAATCATTTTTCGCAAAATATCATATTTGGGGTGATGTGCAACTCTTTTTTTGGGGTGGACGTAACTACTTTTTACGTTCCATAACTGCGATTCACATTATGAATAAAAAATGATTAGTTATTTTTCTTTAATTATATTCCTTATTCAGTTATAAATAAATAAAAAATTAAACAAAAATTTTTTTTTTCTTTGGTGAAATCTCCACTTTTTAGAGGTCAACTATACCTAAGTAAATTTTTTTTGGCAGATTTCGATTAGTTTACATTGAAAAAGCCTAAAATTAATAATTGAAGAGATTTTCATCGATATTTATGCATACATACCTGAATTTTACTGGTGTTGCACATCACCCCAACTTTTTTTAGAAAATGCAAAAACAGACGTTTTTGAAAAAGCGAAAAATTTGTAGAAAAAATTTAAAATTCTTAAAATCAAATAATGCAGAAATATTCTATTATAATGCATCTAAGTCATTCAATATTAAAATATTTAAAAATTTAAATATTTGACATGTTTTTTCGTCCAACGAAAAAAAACGTGACGGTAACAAACAAAATAAAATCTGCAAAACAACTAGAAATTTATGAATTTGTAGTATTCAATTTTTAAAATTGCACTTTTAAAATTCGTAATCAGCGACCCCGAAAACCCCCTAGTAAGTAATTTCATGCAATTTTATCAATTTTAAAAAAATTTTATCCGCCATATTGGATCCGCCATTTTTAATTTTAAAAATTGAACTTTATATTCGTAATCAGCGACCCCAAAAAACCCCGATTGAGTAATTTAATGCAATTTTATCGATTTTCAAAAATTTTTATCCGCCATATTGGAACCGCCATTTTAAATTTTTAAAATTAAACCTCATATTCGTAATCAGCGACCCCGAAAACCCCGAGTAAGTAATTTCATGCAATTTTATCTATTTTAAAAAAAAATTTCCGCCATATTGGATCCGCCATTTTAAATTTTAAAAATTGAACTTCATATTCGTAATCAGCGACCCCAAAAACCCCCGAGTGAGTAATTTCATGCAATTTTATTGATTGTCAAAAATTTTTCTCCGACATATTGGAACCGCCATTTTGAATTTTTAATATTAAACTTCATATTCGTAATCAGCGACCCCAAAAACCACCGAGTGAGTAATTTCATGCAATTTTATCGATTTTAAAAAAATTTTATCCGCTATATTGAATCTGTCATTTTGAATTTTAAAAATTAAACTTCATATTCGTAATCAGCGACCCCAAAAACCTTCAAGTGAGTAATTTCATGCAATTTTATCGATTTTCAAAAATTTTTATCCGCCATATTGGATCCGCCATTTTGAATTTTAAAAATTGAACTTCATATTCGTAATCAGCGACCCCAAAAACCCTTGAGTGAGTAATTTCATGCAATTTTATTGATTGTCAAAAATTTTTATCCGACATATTGGAACCGCCATTTTGAATTTTTAAAATTAAACTTCATATTCGTAATCAGCGACCCCGAAAACCCCGAGTAAGTAATTTCGTGCAATTTTATCTATTAAAAAAAAAAATTTTCGCCATATTGGATCCGCCATTTTGAATTTTAAAAATTAAACTTCATATTCGTAATCAGCGACCCCAAAAACCCCCGAGTGAGTAATTCCATGCAATTGTATCTATTTTAAAAAAATTTTATATGCCATATTGGATCCGACATTTTGAATTTTTAAAATTCAACTTGATATTCGTAATCAGCGACCCCAAAAACCCCCAAGTAAGTAATTTCATGCAATTTTATCGATTTTCAAAAAATTTTATCCGCCATATTGGAACCGCTATTTTGAATAATAAAAATTGAACTTTATATTCGTAATCAGCGACCCCAAAAACCCCCGAGTGAGTAATTTCATGCAATTTTATCGATTTTCAAAAATTTTTATCCGCCATATTGGATCCGCCATTTTGAATTTTTAAAATTAAACTTCATATTCGTAATCAGCGACCCCGAAAACCCCGAGAAGCAATTTTCAGATGATTTAAATCAAGTTTTGAATATTGATGATGCATTTGCTATTTATCAAGTATTTTGCTCTGATTTTTTCTGCCATTTCGGATCCGCCATCTTGAATTTTCAAGTTGTCAACTACACAGTTCCAAAGTACAACTATTTAATCCACCTATAGCATACATGGGACCCGCCCAAAAAAGTCTTATTGATCTGAAAAGCGTGTTTCAAAAAAAATCCTTACTATTTTTTCGGTATTTTCTCCATTTTGGGCGCCATATTGGTTTTCCTGATGGTCGAAATGCTTTTTTGACCCCGGATTCTAAAAGAGCGGACCTCAATACCTCCTAGTACCGAAGGGTTTTTAAAAGTCTAATCATTTAGGATAAAAATTCTTACCTTGAAATTCAGTCAAAAATTTTGGACATTTGGGCGTTAATGGGTTTAAAGTGTCAAAAAGGTCAATGTTAAAATATGTTTATTTCATAGATATACTAAAATTCAAAAAAGCTTTTTAATTACTTAATTATTTAATTTTTAAAAAAAAAATTTTGTTGAAAAAGTGTCAATCTGTTTTTCAAATTTTTGTTATCCGACTCTCACAGTTTAAAATTTTTTTGGAAAAATTTATATCACAATAACATTAATTAATTTAGATTCTACAGTACTCTTTAGAGTACGCTAGAGCTACATATATCACAAATTTACTCAACTCTCGGGTCTTTTCCATTTAGTTCTTTTACACGCTCGCTTCTTTTGCAATTTTTCTCCCGCACCTTTTACTTTTTATATTAAATAAATAAATGACTATCAAATTGTCAAAACATTTATTTTGCGATAACTTTGGTTATTTAAAGTAAATTAGAACAGCTGCTTCATTATGTGATTAAAATTATATTAAAGTTTTAATTATTATAAATGTAAATATTAAAATTAAAACATAAATATTGTCATTAATTTACATATTTGGTTATACATATGTGACTGTCCACGAGAAAACAAGGCTTAGGTACAAATAATCAATTTTGATTTTTTTATGGTAATCGACAGATTTTATGTTGCTTTTTCAAATGCAAAAGTCAAAAGTTAAAAATATCAATTACTTTTGACAATATAGCGTTTTAAAGATGGGTATGTTAAGCGTAGTTAACCTTAATCGTTGACTGTCCACGATAAAACACGGCTTAGGTCGAAAAAATCAATTTGAGTTTTTTATGGTAATCGACAGATTTTATGTTGCTTTTTCAAATGCAAAAGTCAAAAGTTAAAAATATCAACTACTTTCGACAATATATCGTTTTAAAGATGGGTATGTCAAGCGTAGTTAACTTCAATCGTAGTACTTCAATCGCTCGCCCTGTGAAATTCACGTTTGGGAGCTAAGCCTTGTTTTCTCGTGGACAGTCACATATTGTTTTGTTTTGCGTTACCATGGCATTTGTTTTGCTAAAAGGTATGAGCGGATTTGATCCCATAAGTGTGCATAAGTGCAAAAGATGCAAGAGTCTATTTAGTATACAAGTAAAATGTAAAATTAAAACATAAAATTTTATTGAAAGTTAAAATTATAAAAAAAAATTGATTTGAATTTGAACTACAGTTGATTTGATATCTTCGAATTCAAACTAATTCCTGTGTCTTTAAAAAAATTCATGAAAAACATATTCAAAAGATACCTCAGGCTTGTCACTCCTTCCTAAATTATGTTAAAATTGTATTAATTACAAACTAAAACTTCTATTAAAATATGATATTTTGTTTATTGACGCCTTTTGTCCTCTCCTGGTATACTGTAATTCCAATAAAAAAGTGTATAAATAGAGAGCTTTTCGATCGTATAAAGTTTCTGTGTGTATTATACTTATAAAATTGATATGTAAGGTCAGAAATCAAAATTTTGTGAAGTATTTATAAAGAAACACATATATCTTTTTTAAAATGAACAACTTTTTAAAAATAGTAACATTATTAACCTCTTTTTTTCTTTTATTCCCTGATTTCTTTCTCTGAGTCAAGCTATGGTAATGCATATGTACACCCGTAGGATCACAAGGGAGATGGTATGATAAACTCAGAATTGCTGGTAGGAGGAGGAGAAAAGAAAGAGATGGTGGAGAGGACGATAATGGTTGAAAGGTTCTGGCCACGGGGAGATCTGAGGGCAGGAGGGATGGTAACCATGACTACCTGAAACCGCAGCCACCACTATACCGACGATGCGAAAGGTGTCACTGACTCCTGGGTAGAGTAAAGCGAAGTTACACTCTCTCGGATCTATGTATTCTTTGTGGAGGTATAAGTTCATACAGAAACATATGTGCATGTGATTGAGTTTGCCAGTATATAAGTATACCCAATCCCGACGACTTATTTTGCAACGATTTTTGCAGCTATGACGAATCCTTTGTCGAATGCTAACTTTGATCCTGGAGAGTTGATTATCTTAAATATAAACTTCTCTTTGGCTGGTTAGTATACAGCTATTTATGTACAGACCGCGGAAAATACAACCCATTTTGTACAGAGCTAAAATTTACGGCCTTGGAACAGAAATTCGTAAATTTGATCTAACATGGCAAAAGGTGTTTTTGTACAGAGTCGTCAATATCGACACAGAAATTATTCAATTGACAGTTATTGTTTTACTTATTTATTTATAAATATATATAATTTATTTATAAATTAAAATCTCATTTAGTGTGATAGTAGCTTTCTTCACAAAACCAGTTAAATTTATTTGCAATAATATTGATACCTTGATACAATTAAATATGGGTTTCATAAACATTAAAATGTTTATTATAGTCAATGGGTTTAAAACGGTTATTTCACACTCATGAATCACTTTTTTGATCATGTAAGAACACACATTGAACGCTGTTCAAATAATTTCACAGATTTCATAAATACTTAATTGTATGTAGTTTGTTTGTCAGAAGTGGGTTTCATAAACATTAAAATGTTTATTATAGTCAATGGTTTTGAAACGGTTATTTCATACTCGTGAAACACTTTTTTGATCATGTTAGAACACACACTGAACGCTGTTCAAATAATTTCTCTATTATTGCTTTAAAATTATACATGCACATTGATGTCAATTATTTATTTAAAAAAACTAAATTAATTTTTAAAGAAAATATTATGATGCACTCGTATCACGACGACTCAGATGTCAGATTTTAAAAATTCATAGTGGTGAATATATTTTTTAAACATTCAACGGTTCTGTTTGAAATTCATTAGGGGAGACTGGGGTAAACCCGCTCACAGGGTAAACCCGCTCACTAACGATTTTACGCTATGAACTCAACTTAAGATGGAGATATTGGTACTGTGAATTAGGGTGTCCCAAAAAAATAAAAAGTTTTTTTTTATTGGGTCTCATCCCCTAAAAATCATTCAATTTGTGTAAAAATAAGAACACAATATTTGTAAATAAAAATATTTAATATTAACCCTTAGTTCAGAGCCTTTGAACCATAAAAACGCTAAAAATGTTGTTTTTTTTCATTTTTAACATAAATATAAATGTCAAAATATAATGATTAGGGTGTCATTGTAAAGATAATTAAATTACCTTTTGATCCATATGTCACAGTATAAGATTCAATGAAAATTAAGAGTATTACAGTCGATTAAAGATCAAATTTTATGGAAATTTTGATGATTTTTAGACACTTAAGTAACTAGTACTTTTTTCACATTAAACAGTAAAAAATATTTACATTTTAATTTTTTTATTAAGAGTCTAACATTACAAAAATCCGTAATTTAATCGTCGAATAAATTCGTCTCAAAATCCGTTACCCGATTTGGAGACGAATTCGATCGACTTTTATGAAGTTCTCCGCTATTTTAAAATTTGAAAACTTACATTGGACTCTAAATCATCGACTTCAGTATTTCTTGATCACTGATTTTAGTACGTTTAGTGGTTATATCTAAATTTATTGTTTCAATTTTTGCTGCTAATGTTGAAGGAATGATAAAATTTTTAAATATAGTTATGTTTACTAAATCTAGTGTATAATTGTCATATTCAATCAAATCGAGGTCCACAAGGGCTAAAAATTTTCGTTATGTTAGACTCTCAATAAAAAAATTAAAACCTAAATATTTTTTACTGTTTATTGTGAAAAAAGTACAAGTTACTTAAGTGTCTAAAAAATAAAAATCATCAAAATTTGCATAAAATTTGATCTTTAATCGACTGTAACACTCCTAATTTTCATTGAATCTTAAACTATAACATATGGATCAAATGGTAATTTAATTATCTTTACAATGACACCCTATTTATTATATTTTGACATTTATATTTATGTTAAAAATAAAAAAACACTACATTTTTAGCGTTTTATGGTTCAAAGGCTCTCACAGTGGGCCAGGATCGTCGATTTTTGGCCAAAAATCATTATTTTAAAAAATACAAGATATTTACGAATAAAAAGTATGCTACCTACAGTTTTTGGGGTCGCTGATTACGAATCTGAAGTCAGATTTCAAAAATTCAAAATGGCGGATCCAATATGGCGGACATAAATTTTTTTATATGAATCAATTTCAATGAAGCATAAGTATCTAAAGGTTTTTTGGGTCGCTGATTACGAATCTGAAGTCAGATTTCAAAAATTCAAAATGGCGGATCCAATATGGCGGACATAAAATTTTAAAATCAATAAATTTGAATTAAACATAGGTATCTATGGGTTCTTTGGGTCGCTAATTACGAATCTGATGTCAGATTTCAAAAATTCAAAATGGCGGATCCAATATGGCGGACATAAAATTTTAAAATCAATAAATTTGAATTAAACATAGGTATCTATGGGTTTTTTGGGTCGCTGATTACGAATCTGATGTCAGATTTCAAAAATTCAAAATGGCGGATCCAATATGGCAGACATAAAATTTTAAAATCAATAAATTTGAATTAAACATAGGTATCTATGGGTTTTTTCGGTCGCTGATTACGAATCTGATGTAAGAATTCAAGTGGATTTTAGATTGGATGAGATTCGCCTACAATTTGTTGCTTGGGAGTTTTTAAGTTTGGTGATTACAAAACTAGTGTGTATAAAATTAAGAAAATAAACAAAATTTTCCTGTTATTAGCCTACAAAAATAAAACGTACTGTAGTTTCCAGAATCTACCACGAGGAGGTTACAGGTAAAGATCCCATTTTGTATTTTTTTTTAGATTTTTAAAATTTTTTTAATTTTTTTGGTTTTTTTTATTTTTTTAATTTTTTTTTAAATTTTTTACTCTTTTTTCATTTTTTGCGCTGATAACTGTTTTTAATGTAAGAAAAATAAAAGTGCTTCAAAGCAGCTTAGTTAATCTGATTCATCATTGCTAATTTCTAAATTGTCCAAATTTGCATAGAATTGGTTGAGGCCTGTAAGGTCGCTACTATCATCATCATCATCAGCATCATCATCATCATTTTCATTTTCATAATTAAAGTTCCCACTAGAAATTTCTGGAGATTTAAGCAATGCAGCTACTTCTACTGGAAGAGGTAACTTTTTCTTTTTATTTAATCTTGTTCGAAGGCTCAAGGTGGAAATATATGGATCAGATGTGTCCATTGATCGAAGGAAAACATCTTCTAGAGTAGCTTCACGACTAAATTTTCGACTGTGACTTTCTCTAAAATTTTTGTAGTTTTTATTTCGCGATTCTGATGCCTCTTCCGCAAGCATACCGACTGGTAACACACTAGTCCTAATTATCGTACCACCATGCTTTAGGATTTTATGTAGTGTAGCGCTCATGTAATACCAAGCGTAATCTTGAACATAAAGATTAGTAGTTAAATCGCAGAGTTCATCAAATTTATCTGGATCTATTGGTAGATGACAAGATAAAGCAATCAAAATTGTCGAAAAATTACGAATCAACATTGGATTAAGACCCAAACATTCTGCAAATAGCTCCGGGTTTTGAAAGGCACGACGAGCTGTGTTGCCATCGTTTGTAGAGCCACTTCCTCCAGCTTTAGGTATATCTACCTTTAACCCAAGTCTGTTCCACAAAACATCTTGAAGTTTGGTTTTTCGACGCGCACATATTTCCTTATCCGTTGTACTTCTTGCTTGCCACTTTTTAATTTCAAGTTTCTTTGAGATATTCACACACAATTCAAATAATCTTATCCATGCATGCAATGGACTGATTCCATACTGCAATGCATTAGCATTCGCCATAAAATCATTTGTTATGTCTTTTGTGAGATCATTGAATTGTGTGGGAGTAGCATGGCAAATTGGGCAAGACTGTGCTGATTTAGTACCAGTGATTGCATTTAAAACTTTACCGTCGATTAGAGTTAAATGCAAGGAGAAATGAACCTGAAGGCAACAATCTTCTACTTTAATTTCAAATGATTCTAGTTCTTCAAATTGATCGTCTATGAATTTTTTTTGTGCCAGAGTGGTTTCTTTTGTTTCTTTAAGCCACTTAAGAGAAATAGGTCGACAAAACCTGACAGATTGAGTTGTTGAATTATTCCACAATATTATTCCAGTCGATGTAATTAATCTTAGTGGGATGCACGTTGTAGCAAATAAGCTCGAATCACTAATGTTTGAACCATTTTCTTCATTGGAATTAGAGAACCGTTGTTTGTAAGATGAAAATCCCGTACTTCCATCAAACCCCCAACTAAAAATAAATACAGCATTAATATTAGTGCTTTTAACATTTCGTGCACTTTGGATTATTACTTCTTTTTGCATGTTGACAATTCTAGAAGCAGTATGATGCAAAAGTGCTTGAAGATCACAGTGAACTTCATTTTCACTAACATGAATGTATTCTTCTGGTGGTCTGCAATTGATTTTAGCTTCTCTTACAACATTGTAAGGTGGCCATATGTCAGCACCGCTTGATTTTGTCGCTAAACGTAGATTTGTATACACTTCCTTCGAAAGATTATTATCTAAAAGAAAAGAAAGAGCTTCTTCTGCAGACTTAACTCTAATCTTACAAGCCTGCAAGGATTGCTTCATGTCAGCAATATTTTCGTGATTCGATACAATCTTATTGAGAATTCCTTTTAAATCAAGCATTTTATTTTTCTTTGCAGCATAACATCCTGCCTGTAGAATCTTAAATGGGTCATTTTTGAGATAATTACTTATATTCGCAATCTCTCGTCGTTTAGATCGATTCGACATATCAGAGTAATCAACAGTTGGACGCCCACGTTTTCTAGAGAATGTTTGACATTTTTCCCTTAAATTAGGAACAACAAATGTAGAATCTAGCCACTCCTTGCTTTGTTTTTCGAATCTTTCAGTTTTTCTATTTGCAGCAGCAAGTTTATCTTTTTTCCTACTTAACAATGTTGTAACAGATCTTCTTAAGGTATTAAGATCATCAGATTCAAGAGTTTCTATGTCAATATTTAATTTATTTAAAATATAGTGCACAGCAGAATCTTTATCACCGTCTGTAATGTTTTTTAAAATTTCACGTTTTGTAAATGTCGTCATGTTATTTGAATTTCATTCAAAAAACATAATAAAATGTAAAAAGAAAGATCACTTACCTGACAAAAAATTTAATGAAAATATTATCCAGAAATGTTGCTTTAGAACTTACCTGCCTTTGATGTGCTATCAGTAATGTCGCTTTACCGTATTATATCAAATATACAGACGCAACGTCAGTATGGGCCAACGTTTATTTTTACCGTATTATGAGTGCCTTACTATGTTTCATTGAAATTGATTAATTTAAAATTTTTTATGACCGCCATTTTGATTTTTTGAAATCTGACATCAGATTCGTAATCAGCGACCCAAAAAACCCATAGATACCTATGTTTAATTCAAATTTATTGATTTTAAAATTTTTATGTCCGCCATATTGGATCCGCCATTTTGAATTTTTGAAATCTGACTTCAGATTCGTAATCAGCGACCCAAAGAACCCATAGATACCTATGTTTAATTCAAATTTATTGATTTTAAAATTTTATGTCTGCCATATTGGATCCGCCATTTTGAATTTTTGAAATCTGACATCAGATTCGTAATCAGCGGCACAAAAAACCGTTAAATACCACTGTTCACTATAATTGATTAATTTCGAAAATTGTCTTTATATATTTATTGCATATATTTATATGTTTATTGCAATATAGTTGTTATTTTGAAAAAATATGAAAAGGCGCAAAATGGCACATATTGGCGTCAAAGTAGACATGCTAAGTAATCGTTCTATAACTTTTTTTCCCAAATATTATGCGGCTCGGAGGAGCTCGACTAACTGAAAGTCGGCACTCGATTGAAAAATCCACTATTTGTTAACTTCAATGGAGCTACATTTTAATAAATTTTATTTTTTTAAAGTAAATTTAGGTATTTTTACTTCAATATATCTGTTGATGAGAAAAAATAAGTACTTATACAAAAATAATTAATTTATTTCTAGATATATTAAGTATTTCAATCAAAAACATTTCATTATTTTATCTTAAATGTTAAACTTTAAATAGTTCTAGAAGACACAATTTTTTATTATTTAACAAATCCTTTATGCAATAAATTCCTTATTTACTATTAAATACTGTGGATAAATTCTTTTGTGCATATTTGAAAGTTGAAAAATTGTATTTTTGGCCAAAATTCGACGATCCTGGCCCACTGTGGCTCTGAACCACGGGTTAATATTAAAATTTTTTATTTCCAAATATTGTGTTCTTATTTTTATACAATTTAAAAGAATTTTAGGGGATGAGACCCAATAAAAAAACTTTTTATTTTTTTGGGACACCCTACTGTGAATAGTACTTAACATTCAACTTATATTAACAAAATTTCGTTTAGTTTCATGAACTCAACATAGATAGAATCAGAGACGATCAAATGTTTTTAGAGGTGTCAGAAAAAAACGTATTTTGGATTTTTAAGTTTTTCGATAATTATTTTTGAGTCTTAATTTATCTGGCAAATTTTTTTTGTTGCTATTGGATGTCCTTCTTCGAAGTACATATATAGTTTTGTCTTATTTCAAAAAGATACACTCGGGGTAAAGTCGTTCACGTGAAGTCGGGGTAAAGCCGCTCACTTAGTTTTAAATTTAAAATTTAGAATAAAATAATTTCACATATTATATTTCAACAATAACACAATTTATGACTTATTAAAACCAAAATTGTAACTACATTTCACTTTCTCTTAATAAAATATAACACTATTTAAATCCATAGTTGTGATTCATGAAGTATATGTTCATTATTTATTAAACCAATTTGTTGTTTATACATCTAACATTATACATTATACATCTAACGAAAATAAATATTTATATAATTTTAGTTTGAATGCTTTTGACTTTCAATATTTTTCATAGAACGAAGAAGAGAGTTCCATAAATTTATTGCAGTTACTATAAACGAGTTTTTATATTTTTTCTGTTTGACATTGTGGAGCCCTAAGAATGTAAGGAGATCTTAACTCTCAAGTTTATTTTGATAATAAACTAGATAATATTAATTATCATGGATACTACAAATCAAATACGATTCAATGAAATTTTAAATGTATTAATTTCTAAAAATGCAATGATAGTAGTGCATTTATTTCTTCCGTTGAATATGAAGCATGTGTTAAAAAAGTGGAAAGTTTGAAAGTAAAAGATAAAAAGACTTCAAATGAATGTAGGTTTTGACGACGTTTTGACACAATTTCTGTAAATGAACAACAGAAATTAATGAAGTCTGTAAATAGTGGAAATGATAAAATTGTTTATTATATTAAAAATGAAGCTTCATTTAAAATTATTTGGAATACACATTCTTTGATTGGACATGGAGGCAGAAACAGAATGGGAAATGAGTGCAAAAAACTATACTGCAACGTGACAAGAGAGTGCATTATCGATTTCTTAAAATTATGCGTCGTGTGTCATAAAAAAGTTCTAATAAAAAAGAGGCTTAGTATCAAAAAATATTTTGCATTCTGCTTACAACTCCAGGGCTCAGCTAGACTTAATCGACATGCAGTCGCAAGAGCACAATGGGTTTAGTTTATTATGGTTTATCAAGACCACTTAACTTTGTGAACTTGCGTCCGCTTAAGTCCAAAAGAGCAGAAGAAATTTCCTTCAATTATATGAAAATTTATACCCTTTTTGGTTCACCTGCAATACTTCACTCCGATAACACAGCCACACAAAAACAATAAAGTGTCTTGATCTGGGGTCAAGACATATGTATTCCGATGTATTTCGATGCGCTGAATCTGAATCCGCCATCAGAATTTGGCCAATGGGTCCTGGTCTCGCCCTAACCTCAAAAAATACCCTAAAATCGTTAAAATGGTCACTTTTGATTGATCAAAATTGAATCTAACAGCATGTTGATAATTTTCTAAGATCCCTCAATTTAAATAAACTATTCTATAAGCTTTTTAATTGAAAATTCATATAAAACATTTTAAAACATAAAATGTATAAAAACTAAATTTTTTTTATTTTTTGCAAGATGATAAAATTTAGAAAAGAACAAGATCTGTTAGAAGTCATTTGAACAATTTTTTATTCTGATATTTTTAAAAAATCGTAATTTTCAATGTTTTACAATAATTTGAATAACTTCTAAAATAATAAAAGCTTTTTTATGATCTTAGGCTTATTTCAAAGGTCATTTGCTACACTATAAAAATTATTGATAGGCATTAACGTGTAATTTTTTTCTTAGATAATGCTAACCGTCAAACTTGGACCAAAAAAATTCAAAAAATTACTTAATTTTAATAAAAATTGTGACCTCTATAAGTCCGAAAATATTGAGTTTAGGAAAAGTTGTTAAAGAATGAAAGTTTTAGTTTTCTTTAGACTTTTAATAAATGTAAACAAAAAATTTTTTTTTTAATTATTCATTAAAAAAAATTTTTTTTATAAACAAATTAATTTTTTTAAACTGATGGGCCTGATGTATTAAAACTTTAAAACATTTTTAAAAATCACTTGCAAGCATCACTGTGGGATTTTTTTACAATTAACTTTTTAAAACTGTCTCCAGCGTATAACTTTTAATCTATTTGAGAGTTTTTTGTTTTAAATCGAAGGATCTACGCTGTAGACAGTTTTAAAAAGTTAATTGTAAAAAAATCCCACTGTGATGCTTGCAAGTGATTTTTGAAAATGTTTTAAAACTCATTTAACACATCAGGCCCATTTCGGGACATTTTGGAAAATCTTCTCTATATTGTAAGGTATAAATAAATTTAAAAAAATAAAAAAAAATTTGTCCTAAAGTTAAAAAAAAATTAATTTGTTTATAAAAAAAATTTTTTTAAATAAATAATTTTAAAAAAAATTTTGTTTACATTTCTAAAAATTGAAAAAAAACTAAAACTTTCATTCTTTGACAACTTTTTCCTAAACTCAACATTTTCGGACTTATAAGCTACTGAATATAGGTCTAGAAATAAAAGTCCAAATTTTCGAAAATTCAGAACTCAAAAATTTGGACAATTAGACAAAAATAAAAAAATACGTATCTGTTTTTTTTCGATACAGAACAGAAAAAATATATTTTTGGCCGATTTTAAGAGGTCGACTTAAATCTCACGTGGAATTGCCCATAATTATATTACTATAAGTATAATACTATAATATTAATTGTTATCTATTAAAATAATTCTTAAAGTCAAAATTTGGCTTTGAGGGTGCCAACGACTGGAGCAGTTACCCTATTTATATTTAATTTTATCCATTTGCGTGAATATTTTATTTATTATAAAACAATATATTTTGTAAAATATGATATTGACATTGACTTTTTTTATTTCAACATAAATGAAAAAAGGGTAATTCTATTAATTTGGAATTTAACTGTAGTAGGAGGTGGAAGGCTATTAGAAGGCTATTTGAAGCACCTGAATTTGAAACTTTGTGCGATTCTAAAGGAAATGTAAAATTTCCAAGTGACGAAATGTATCAAAAATTATCAGTTGAACTTGATGGCTTAAGAATTAAAATTTCATCAAAATATATTTACACGATTTTACTAGAAAAACGTTATGATGTGAAAAAAGAATTTTTAGCAGCACATAATATTGATATACTGATAGAAGATTTTTCATTTAATGACAGCACAATAAATACCTCAAATAACCTAATAGAATTTCGTTTGGATGTTTCGACAATATGGACTTTGATAGGACCAGAGAGTGTTGCACATAAGTGTAATAACTATGAGCGTGATGTTAGAACCTTGAAGCGAAATGCATGGACACATGTTCTTTTTGAGAAAATTTACAACACAACGAAAATACCTTGTGCACTTAATTTTAAGTCTCCTTTAATGACAGAAAGTGGTATTTTTCTGAAAGTTTTTGCAACATGTCCGGAATATCCATGTGAGTTTACGGGACAAATTCCTAATAATCCACAAGAAAAAGAAACTATTTTTATGGATTGTGAGTTGCACAGTTTTGATTGTTCTGCTAAACATAAGAAAAAACGCCAATTAAAGGGTTACTAACGAACTGCAGTATCAACTAAAGTGCTAAGAGAAAATACGTTGCCTTGTAATTTTAGAAGAAATAAAGCTCATAGACTCATAAAATTTGGCCAAAAGGAGCCCCCTATTTTTTTCTCCAATGAAATTATTCAAAAAGCAAAAACGGAAGCATTCGACAAAGCTTTAGGATTGCCTTCGATCAATTTAATGGAAAATATTCTAGCTCTAAAATATCATGAACAATCTCAAGGATCAATTCACAAAATAGGCATCGATCCCTTTTTTGTACATTATTGGTTCAACGATCAAGTGTTGTTCTACAACGCGTTTCTAGAAAAACTAATTTACGATGGAAGTGGATCTATCATTAAGAGTCTCAAGTTACCAAATGGCGAACCAAGGATGTATTGAAGCAAATAATAAAACGGTACCTGTGTTCCAAATGATTTCAACGACGCAAACGACAGTATCAATACTAGCCTGGATGTTAGAGTTTCTATCTTTTGAGACTTCTGGAAAATCATCAGTTCAGAATAAAACAAAAGAAATTGTAAATGATTTCGATAGAGCACTTCTTGGAGCTTCCTGTAGAGCTTTTACCGAAGCAAACAGTTTACAACATTATCTATGTTGGTGTTTCGAATTTTTTACAGGCAAGACTACTGATGCTCCATCTTGTTTATTACGTCTCGATATTAACCATTTTAAGAACATAATAGCAAAATGGAATTGCTATCCAAAACAACAACCTCGAGTTCGAAGCATGTATTTACGCTGCATGGCAATACTTAGAAAGCAGGAAACATTAGACGACTTTGCTATCGTAGCTAAAAATTTATTTTATATTGCACTTTGTCCTGATTTCGAAACCACAAGTTTTGCAGACGAAGCATTACAATTTTTTATAGAAAAAGTCCGAGATATTTCAAAAGCCACTGAAATAAAAAGACTCGATACTGTTTCTGATTTTGAATCACAACCCGAAGAAGGAATTGATATAATAGAAGAATCAGAATTAAAATCATAAAGTTTTATAAAATGTGGGTTGCACAGATTTATGAAACTTGTAAATCACAAGCATTAAGTGAACACGAATGTGAAGAAATCAACCCTTTTTATCTTTCACAATTGGCAGTCAAATTAAAAAAAATCATTGCCCTGGTTTCCTATATTTTCTGAAATAATGCGTTCTTCTTGTGGATTCGGAACCAAAACTCCTTCCTCGGCTGGTGTTAAATCAGAAATTAATGATATAAAAAACAGAAAATTTGCTTCTGTTAGATTCCTTTTGAGGGCAGACAAATTTGTTGCATTTCATTTGAAAGCTTTGAACTGTCATTTAATAGAAATAGCATCAAATCATATTGAAATTACCAAAAGTGGAACGTATGCTCCGATCGAGAGCAAAAAAAGAAAAAATTCGGATTCAGAAGCCAATTAACGCCATATGGAATCCGCCATTTTGAATTTTTAAAAATGAATTTCATATTCGTAATCAGCGACCCTAAAAACCCCCGAATGACAAGTTTCAAGTGAATTCGATGAATTTCTGTAAAACTCGTCCGCCATATTGGATCCGCCATTTTGAATTTTTAAAAATGAATTTCATATTCGTAATCAGCGACCCCAAAAACCCCCGAATGACAAATTTCAAGTGAATTCGATGAATTTCTGTAAAACTCGTCCGCCATATTGGATCCGCCATTTTGAATTTTTGAAAGTAAAGTCCATATTCGTAATCAGCGACACCAAAAACCCCCCGAGTAACCAATTTCAAGTGAATTCGATGAATTTTTGTAAAACTCGACCGCCATTTTGAATTTTTGAAAATGAATTTCATATTCGTAATCCGCGACCCTAAAAACCCTTGTGGGGCACTTTGAAGTGAATTGAATGAATTTTTATAAAACTCGTCGGCCATATTGAATCCGCCATTTTGAATTTATGAAAATGAAATTGATATTCGTAATCAGCAACCACAAAAACCCCCGAGTAACAAGTTTCATGTAAATTTAATCAATTTAAAAAATATGTCCGCCATATTGAATCCGCCATTTTGAATTTTTAAAAATGAATTTCATATTCGTAATCAGCGACCCCTAAAACCCCCGAGTGACAAGTTTCAAGTGAATTAGATGAATTTTTGTAAAACTCGTCCGCCATATTAGATCCGCCATTTTGAATTTTTGAAAATAAAGTTCATATTCGTATTCAGCGACACCAGATCTATGCAACTGCTAAAAATAAGATAGCAAAGAGTTGACTAAGCGCTGTAGTCGGAACAGGACGATTTTTGGCGGCAATTTAAAAAAACAGTTATTATTTTTATTATTTATAAATATTTATTAATTATTAAATATTAATTATTATTAAATTTGCTTTATATTAATAAATAATTAATAAATATTTATAAATAATAAAAATAATATCATCTTTTTTTTAAATTTCCGCCAAAAATCATCCTATTCTAACTACAGCGCCTAGTCAAATCTTTGCCATCGTATTTATATGAAAATGTACAGGACTGTCATAGGGCTAAGCGACACTAAAAACTCCCGAGTAACAAATTTCAGGCGAATTCATTGACTTTTTGGCAATATGAAGAATATTGCCCAAAATTTTAAAATTTTACTTTAGATTTGACGCCATATTGCTCCTATATCATGAAATTTTAAATTCTACTTTACTTTTCTTGAAAGTGTATAATTTTTATGCACCGATGGTTGAAAATAGAATTTTATTGTTACACGTTTTCGAGGTGAAAAAAATGTCAAACTTGAAAAAATGAATTTTTTTTGTGTTTTTTAAAATTAAAACCGCCATATTTAATTTTGATTTGGACGAAATTTATTTTTCACACCGGAATCGGAAAGAGCACATCCAAAACCTTTAGAAAATGTACCTCTGGTATAAATTGTCCACCGTTTTATTTATAATTACGTAGCTTGAAATTGACCAAAGAATTTTCACGAGTTGGGCGTTAATGGGTTAAATCCGCCATTTTGAATTTTCAAAATCTGATATCGGATTCATAATCAGCGACCCCAAAAACCTTCGAGTAACAAGTTTTAAGCGAATCCGCTCATTTTTTATTTTGATAGCCGCCATATTGGATCAGCCATTTTGAATTTTTAAAAAGAGACTTCTGATTCGTAATCAGTTACCCTAAAAACCAACAAGTAACAAGTTTTAATCGAATCTCATCAAATTTTAATTTTGTTCGCCATTTTTGATTTTTAAAAAAAAACTTCAGATTTATAATCGGGGACCCAAGAAACTGTTAAAGAATGAGTTACAGAATAATTTATCTCGTTTTTTGCTTTTAATCCATAAAAGTATTCTGAGATTTTTGGACCTTTTGACTTTTGACATCTCTATTGGTATCAGAAATGGAATTTTTTTGAAAAAGCCCATCGGTATCTTGAAGTACATGAATGTAGAAATCTTTTAAGCCATAGAACGTTTAAATCCATCTAAGCAATTTTTGTTTGGAGCTCTGTCCGTGTTGCCGTAGAATGTCCCATTTATGCACAGTACTATACCCCTATGTATTTTGATGCGCTGAACACGAATCCGAAGTCAGATTTGCTCCGTCACGTCAGGATTTTTTTCTAACCTCGAAAAACATGTCAGATTTTATGTAATTATTATTTTATGTAAAATACAAAATTTTTTAAAAATTGATTAGATTTGTCTCAAACTTGTTTCTCGGGGGTTTTTAAGATCGCTGATTACGAATCTGCAGTCAGTTTTTAAAAATTCAAAATAGCGGATCCAATATGTCGGACAAATTAAAAAAATTTGTTGGATTTTCACTTTACTTGGTATATAGGGGTTTTCGGGGTCGCTGATTACAAATTTGCAGTCATATTTTAAAAATTCAATATGGCGGATCCAATATAGCGTTCATTTTTTTTAAAATTGATTTATTTTGCTTTACAATGGGTACTCAGTTGTTTTTTTGGATCACTGATGACAAATCTTTAATAAGATTTTAAAAAATCAATATGTCCGTTTAAAAATAATGTAATTTTTATTATGTCTGATTATGGTAACGGACTCGTTTGACTTTGAAAGACCTGTGCAGTGATTTTCTTTTTAAGTTTACTCTTCCTGGAACAATATCCCTTTTTAGCATCCAACAATAGTCAGCCATCATATTTACGTCCCATCTGCCTTGATATCTGCTCTCCATTTTATTAATATCTTGATGAAACCGTTTTCAACTTAATTTATTTTTCGAGTCGGACTGTTATATGAAGAAATATCTAAGTTGTTGTGATCACAAATTTCCTCTTCTCCATCTTCGCTAGATAAGGAAAACTCAGAGTCCGTTTCATGGTTTGAAAAATTAGAATTTGCTTTTGATAATTCATCTTTCTCGTCGCTTAGACTAAAAAGATCTTTGTCTCTCCTTCTGATTGATCCCATCGTGTGCATAAATCTGACAATAAAAAAATGCAATTAGTACAGACCTTTCTCGACTTTTCTACTCCACTTTTTAGTAATTAAAATAATAAAATTTATATCAATATTGTAGGGCAACTTGTCCCCTACAACTTTCAATAAAAAAGTTTCTGATATTTTCGCATACAATACATGTTTTGTCCTTTCTTGAAAATTTTGTTTTTTTTTAACTTTTCGCCCCATGCTGGAGCAAAAACTTAAATGGCTGGGGCGAAATGTTAAATTCTATTTTTAGCCTACTAAAACTATTTTCTGATAGGTGTTAAGTAGTAGATAAGTTAAAGTATTCATAAACAAGTAATTTAGTTAATGAAAGATCTGTGTTTATTGAACAAAAGCTTTAGAACAGTTATAAAGTTAAAAAAAATTTAAAAAAAAATTTTGGTTTATTTGACGTGAACGGTCTTGTTTTTTGACAGAGTACTTCCCTAATGTCAAATAAATCATTTTTAAACAAATAAGCCCAAAAAAACAAAAAATAAAAAAAATTTTAACAACATGTATAAATACATTTAACTTTTCGCCCCAGTCTCCACTAAAAGTATAAAAATGTATTAATACATTTTTATACTTAAATCTTAGTTATTTAGGACACTATTTTTTGAAAAATTATGCTAAAATGTGACTAAATAACATGTAATACTTAATTCTAGAT
Organism: Leptopilina syphax; assembly: GCA_032872505.1. NCBI lineage: Eukaryota > Metazoa > Arthropoda > Insecta > Hymenoptera > Figitidae > Leptopilina > Leptopilina syphax. Next base: position 11,453,139 of record CM065475.1, read on the forward strand.
AGTTTAAAAGCAGTCTATTAAAAAATATAAAATTTGCGATTTTTTGAATTTTTCGAAATCATTTTTATACTTACATCTTAGTTATAAGACAGTACTATTGAAAAATTATGATAAAATTTGACTAAATAACATGTAAAACTCAATTTTAGATAGTTTTAAAGCAATTCATTAAAAAATTAAAATTTGAAAAATTTCGATTTTTTGAAATTTATGAAAATATTTTTATACTTACATCTTAGTTATAGTACATTATTTTTGTCAAAACTATTTTAAAATGTGACTAAATAACATACTATACTCAATTGTAGAAAGTTTGAAAGCATTTTTTAAAAAAATGTAAAATTAAAAATTTTTGATTTTTGAATTTTTTGAAAAAAATTGCATATCTTCTGTTCTAAATAATATTTTTCAAATCTGTAAATTTATAAACCTTCCTTGGCCCAAGGTCTAACATTCTGACAAATTTGGTTTCAACCGGTTCAGCCGTTTTTAAGTGATGCGCGAACAAAGATTTTGTGACATACATACATACACACATACATATATACATCCATACATACATACATACGTACACAAAATCTTTTATTGGTATATTTGGAATCCTTGATACTCAAAACGAATAATTATGTGCTAAATTTAAAGTTCTGAGCAATGTACAGACAAAAGTCTGATTTTATATATATAGACTAGCTGTCGGACCCGTCTTCGACGGGTTTTAGTTTCGGCTAATACATTTAATAGGGTTTCTACCAACCGGGAAATAGCCGGGAATTAAAGTTTACTGGCAAAAACTAATAATTAGTTACCATTAACTATTTCGTCAGGAAAATATTACTATTTCAATCAGTGACAGATTTTTTTCTATCAAATTTGATATTTAGGAACAGTATTTGGCAACTTGTAGTACTTTGTGCGTTTGTAGTACTGCAATTAATGTATTAAAAATTAATCCTCAATTTACACCAGCTTTTGGAGTCAAAAAAGAGTCTAATTATAAATAATTGTGTCACAATTAGACAATTAGACAATAAAAATTAAATTAAAAAGCAGTTTTTAAAATCAAATTAATATAATAAAACTTTTTTAATTTGGTAAGAAAATTCCCGGTTTTTCCTGGTCAAATTAAACTCCCGGATATTTATCGGTTTCCCCGCGCAATTGGTAGACACTCTGTCAATTCTAATATGGTAAACTAAATCCCGTCAAAGACTTGTACTGGTATATAACATATTTTCTTAAAAAAGAGTATTTTCATAAAATAAGTCAATTTTTGTAGCCATCTGCAGATTTATTTATGGCTAGAACTTAAAATCAAGTAAATTTAAATTTGTTTAAATAAATAAACCGGGTAAAATTAAACAAACATAGAGACCCTGCTTAACTTTTGTCTTTACATATTGCTCAAAACATCTTTAGAAGTTTAATCTAAAAGTAATATAACGTAACTTTTTACCACCTAAGCTTTTACTCAGTAGCATAATGATAGTATCGTATTACAGGTGCTGAATGTATTGGATGAATATTTATGAATTGCATTATTTTGACGTCAAAATCTTAATCAGAGACGCCAAAAATACTATTGAATTAAACTTGATAGTAATTAATAACAATTATAATTTTTTCAATTTTTTGATATCCACACGGAGAGAAATCTGTTAGAATTAATGCTCGAAACTTTTCATATACTTTTTCCATAGATTCTTTGATGCTAAAATCCTAGCAGAGAGCCTATTTATTGCTCGAGTCCGCCTGAATATTAGGCGGAGTCGACTGATATTCAGGCGGACCTCTTATGCTTTTCGCTACACAGAAAAAAGAGGGAGTAAAAAGTTTATAATGGTAATTAGTAAAACTCGTTGAGGTATACGGTAGAGGGTAAAATTGTGAGGGTAAAATTGTTACCAAAATTTCCCTAGAAAAATGTCCGTAATTGTTGATATTATTTGACTAAAAAAATAATCACTCTGTAAATTTCAACTAGTTAAAAAGAATTAAGTTAGGTATTAAGGACGCTGCACGGTAGGAAATATTTAAAAGTACACATAGGCGTAGCGAGCGATTTCTCCTCAATTTCCACTCTTTTCCCCTCGTTTCACCTCTCTAGGTGAAATTTTTTGACTTTGATAATTAATTAAAACAAATCTAGATTGAAAATGAAAAAAAGGGCGATTTAAGAAAAAATAATATTTAATAGTGAATAGAAAACAAGTTTTCTTATGACGATTAGATGTTTCTGTAGGCGTAAATATCAATCCACGTTTTACAAAACATAGCCAACTGACAGCTCAATATGGGAGGTTAGTCAGGGCCGACTATATCAGGTTGCACCGTTTGCGTAGTACAGTAGGAATGAACGTGAGGAACAAAAATATTAAATATCAATTACTCTTATTGTTCACTATTATATAATTATTATTTGTTTATTTATTTATTATTGTTATTATATATATTATTATTTATTATTATACTTATTTTTTAAAAATATTATTATGAAAAAGTATTAAAACAGTAAAGGAAAATTTTTTATGAAAATATTAGGGGAGAGTGGGTCAAACCGGACCCCTTAACGGTTTTTGACACTTGTGACTAAACGAATCAACCGATTTCATTTTTCGAAGGCTTGTTTGAAAGATCATTTAATTGCGCAACTTTTTCCCAGAGACACCTATACTTTATCTTTTAATGTTTAGTTTCTGTGTTAACTTTAAAAAATTTTGCAAACGGTCCGGTTTGCCCCACCCCCTGGGGTAAACCGGACCCCCTATGTGCAAACCGGACCGTTTGGTTTTTTATTTATAATATTGCATTTGCATAATCTACAATAATAAAAAACATAAAGAATCATGTAAACAATGGTTGTAGTAATGAAAATAATAATACGGGATTGAATTTTAATTAAATAAATATTTTTTTTAATAAAAAAATAAAAATGTTTGTCATTATCAGAGAAACAATATTAAAGGGTCCAAATCTTATTGGAAGACAATTATTTTTCATTGTAAGTAAATAGTTTAATGAAAGAAACATTTTATTTAAAAATAATTTTTATGAAACTTTAATTCAATGGAAATATCCTATGGTCGGTTTGCCCCACCAAAAACGGTCCGGTTTGCTCCACAGGCCCATTTTGAGAATAAATGTTTGTCAAAAAGTAACGCTTTGCAAATGCATCAAAGTTTTTGGTGGTAAATATTCCTGAGGTGTGTACCTTTAAAACCAAAGACCTAATATTTGGAAACATTACTCGATTTTCTTAGAATTTCCTTAAGAAAAAATTCGTAAAAGTGTAGAAAAAAACTAAAAAAAAACTTTTGCTCCCTTCGTCGTACAAACGCAAGCTAAAACTGTCAGATTAAAAAAATAAGGTATACTAAACATGGTTGTTTTAAATTTGTAAACAAAACTTTTGACAATTTCGCCATTTCGGAAATATTGAGGGGGGTCCGGTTCACCTAGCGGTCCGGTTTGCTTCACTCTTCCCTATTAAACATAAATTAAGCAAACAAAAAAAATAAATAATAAAAATTATGAAGTGCATAATTTTTTAAATTTTTTATTGTTAGTTTTATTATTGATATTTTTAAGTAGGTTTAAGAAAAATATAATTTAAATAGTCCACAAAATTAGTTTTACAGTAATTTTTTGTAAGAAATTCAACGGTCATAAAATAAAAGCGGACAGAAAATATTTTGACCTTTTTTCAATTTTCATTTTTCTTAAAAATTGGTGGATTTCGAAACACACGTGTAATTTGGTAAAAAATATGTCTTTAAATCCTTAAAAAAAATTCCAAATGAAATCGATGATTTTCATAATTACCTAAAAAAGTATTGTTTTGAAAAAAATCTTTGTTTTTTAACTGAAAATTCTAAAAATAACATTGTTATTCAATGTTTCTATATGGAAAATTATTTGTTTATTTATTTAATTTCTGATCAAAATTTGATCTTAATTTTTCTGTATTTTCTATTTTTCATCAATAAAAATTATGATATGAAATTATTTAGAAAAATAAATTTCAAAAAATGCCTTTTTTAATAAAAAAAGCAGTAATGTGTTGAAAAAAGACGAAAATTTAATAATCGACTTAAAAAATTGTTAGAAAAAATTTGCAAACATCAACGTCGTTTTCTCAAGACAAAAATGGTTTTCGTAATTGGAAATAAATTCTGAGTACCTCTTTTTTTCGGAAAAAGGACTTTTTTCATAAAAAAGATCCAATTTTATGACAAAAATTATGTAATTTTTGACTTTGATAATTAATTTTTAAAAATCCAGCCTGAAAATGAAAAAAGGGCGATTTAGGGAAAAATAATATTTAGTAGAGAATATAAAACAATCTTTCTTATGACGATTATATGTTTCTATGGGCGTAAATATCAATCCGCGTTTTACGAAACATATCAAACCGATAGGTCAATATGAGAAGTTGGACATGGCGGACCATAACAGGTTGCTCCGTTTGCGTGGTACAGTAGGAATGAAGGTGAGGAACAAAAATATTAAATGTCAATTACTCTTATTGTTTACTATTATATTTATTATTTTTTTTAGCTTTCTGCTGGGTAGTTAACATAAACTTTACAACCGAATAAATTCAATTGGAAAGGTTATGAAAACATTAAAATCTTTTATAGAGAAACAATTTGTTACAAATTGAATCATACAGGACTCTGTCGATTGCCTTCTGATTTTAGACATCAAAGACTCACATCGACCATACCATGTTAAAAACCCAATAATATTAGACCTATTATTCACCTACTGAACTACCTATTGGCTTCAAACTTCGTAGATGGATGGTCCCGTTTAGTCGCTGATTCGACTCTTTCGTGCCGCTCTTGTTCTGGCCTTATTTCCTTCTTGTCCTTGACAAAGTCTTCTTGGCTTCCTCTAGGGCAGTTCTGAAGACCTTGCATCCTCCTGATCCGGCGACATGTTGGATACTCTCCTCCAATCTGCTGCCTTATGGCCAGCTTCTCCGCACTTGAAGCACGCAGCCGACCTATCTACTGCTTGGCAATCTCTGCCTATATGGCCATAGTCAAGGCATTTGTGACACCTTGTGACCATAACTCTCCTACTGATTCTGCAGGACACAAAACCGATTTTGATGTGTCCTATCTTCTCCAGTCTGGTAGCATCCTCCTGGGTGGTGACCACGACAGCGAGTTTCATACCTCGCTTATTTGGTCCAAGGACTGTCACCTTCCTACTTCCTGCTGGTACCGTAGATACTTTGTCTAGGGCCTCCTTGACGTCCTGCTGTACGGTGAGGGTGTCCATGTCGCGGATCTCCAGCACAGTCTGCCGGTCCGTCATCTGCACTTTTCCCAGATCGCCGATAACCTTAGTCACCTCTTGAGCGAACAACTTCTTGTTTGAAGACCCTCCAATCTTAATGAGAAGGTCTCCCTTTTTAGTGGGTAAGGCTCCCACAACCCTTGTCTGACTGGCCTCTAGGTCAGCCTCTTTTCGAACTTTCGCCAGCACTTCGGCGAAAGTTTTTCCTTCGGCCACTTTAACGATCACTGTGGCTCTTCCCTTCTTGACCTGGTCTGGCTTTGAAACCGTTTTGATCCCCTTGCCTCTAGTCTTTTTTGGTCTCTCCTCCTTTTTCCTTTTTGGATCCTTCGCAGGCTCAGGATCACTTGTCTTCCGCTTCTGAGCATCTAAGACGACGTTTCTCAACACGATTGCGTTACAACGATCTCTTCTAACTCTGCGATCTTGTCTAGCTTCTTCAGACCAGGTCAAACCCTGGTAGAAACTCTCGTCCTTTTTCACAGCTGCTGCGTGCTTCTCCTTTACGTCCCTTATGAGCGATGTTAAGCTTCTGAGTCCATCCTTGATTGTCCTATTGACATTCTTCTGGACTTCACAGGACTTCAGCATCTTGCTGACCTCCTCCTCCATTTTTAGAATGCTCGCTGCCTCTTCCTCCCGCAGCTTAATGCATTCATCTCGGTCCTTGTTGCAGCTAGCAATGTCATTCGCTGAAGCATTACTGAAGACAGAAATGCAGCTAGCCTGACTTGTAACACTGCTCGTACTCCCTCGTCTCTCCGACCTGTCCACGATGATCTGTGGTACTACCAACGCGTTGTTGCCCTCCTGCATCCTTGGGCCACTGGCCACCGTCCTCACGCTAGGCGCTTGACGATCGGAATCAGTGAGGGATTTAGCCGTAGCATTACCCCGCAGGTACTCTTCCTCGTTTTTACAATCGCTCATGATGGGTGTTTCTTGTTTGCTGGTTTTGGTCCGCGTCGAGTATTTGATTTCCTCGATACCACCTATTTCTAGGAAGCTAACCTATCCGCCACCTGGCACGCGTCCGATAGAGGACTAGCAACCCCGCGCAAAAATGCGCCCCAGGTAGAACAAAAGTTCCAACCGGGCTCGGATTTATATTTATTATTTGTTTATTATTGTTATTATATCTATTATTATTTATTATTATACTTTTTAAAAAAAGTTTTATATACAAATTTTTTTAAACAAAATTATTTTAAATGCCAAGATTAATTTTTTTATAGACAATTTGAAAATTATTAAACTGGGAATAATATTGACACATTTAGAAAAATTAAATTTTAATGGATAATTTTTTTTTTATTCTTTATCAACTATAGTTTATTCCTAAAAAGACTATATTTAGAAAAAAAATTTGGTTTTTTTATTTCTAATGATTTAAAATTTCATTTTTACTGCCTGCAGGTCGTGATGGTAACACATAAGAGTAAGAGAGTCAGAAAATTCAAATTAAATGTTTTTTCTCCCTTACTCTCATTGCTCCTGCCTGCGCAGGCAGACAGGCAGTAAAGGTGAGAGAGCAGAGCTATGGGTAAAATGGTTCTTCATATCTATTTAAAGTACAATACGCCAAATAGGTTCATAAAACCTATTTAAAATGGAAAATGATTTTATTTATGTTAAATGAGAATTACGTTAAATGACATTTATGCCAAATGAAATTGATGTCAAATAAATTTTATAACAATTAAAATTTACGTTAAATGAATTTTATGTCGAAAGAAATTTATGTTAAATGATTTTTATGTCAATAGAAATTTATGTTACATAATTTTTATGTCAAATGGGAATTAAGTTATCTGAGTTTTATGTAACATAATATTTCTGTTTAATGAATTCTAAGACAAATGATATTGTTACGTCGTAACAATTTTATTTTGAATTTAAGATTTTCTTTGTGTATGAAATAGAGTAAAAATGTTTTAATTTAATTTGTTAAATATGTTTGTTTATAAATTGGTGGTTGGTTTATTAATTTAATGGGCTGAACTGTTTGGGCATTAGGCAAGACTAGGAAAGAAATGGTTGAACAGTTAAAACATTCACCACCTTTCCTGATAAAAAGAAGAGGACTGAATTGTTTAGGCATTCAGTACTATTTCCTAAAAGGAAGAATAAATAAATAAAGATAATGAAACAAAATACAAATGACAACCAGTTTAAATAGACAGAATAGTATTGACTTTCTGTAAAAATTACTTTAGCTTGATTTCTAATTGGAAATTGTTAGGACTGTTTTCCGTGTACGTGATATAAACATTAATTTATATATTATCATTACGGAAATTCCCAAAAGGGAAAACTTTGGCGACCAAGGGCAATAAATGAATTGCATGAACAAGAAAAAGGACGAAGAGTGGGGAAGAAAAGGTTCTACCTGAGCGACAAGGGAGCGACGAATTTAGTATTATATTGTGCGAGCGGGAATATACATTTAAAATACGAGTGATTAAAAATTGTACATTTATAGTAAAATAAATTTGTTAAAATAAAATAAAAGATTTTTTTTGAAACCTTGCTTCCTGAGTTTTCTCATTTACAAAATGGTGCCGAAACCCGGGATATATGACCGATAAAAAGGAAGCAGGCCACATGTTCAGTTGAATTGTGTTTATTCGAATTTCATTGGCTATAAAAGCCCACATGTTTAATTGAATGAGTGTTTAATCCTTAAATTTAATAATTAATTGTTTATTAAGTGAAATTAAGATTAATCAAATTGTGTTGAGTGTTTGTGTTAAAAATAGTCGTACCACCAAAATGGTCAGTAGCAGCCTATCGAAAGTCTGCTGCTGACCCAAAGGTCTCTCAGTGTACAATTGTGGTTATCTACGAAATTTGAAGATGTCTGCAAATTCTCAATCAAATCATCCTACTGGAAGGCAAATTGAATCAAACCAAATCACCCGGTCAATGCGGCCAGAAGTTATTGTCGATGAAGAAAATTTATCTACAGGGAGTGACTCGACACGACCAAATGAATCGATAAATAGGAATCAATCAACACGCAGAAGTCGATTAAGATCATCAACAAATAGTTCACAAAATGGACGTTATTCGAGATCAAACTCTGTTTCTACATCAATTTCAAATAATGAGAGAAAACGTCGGTTAATATTAGAGGCTGCAGAATAAACAGCTAGCGTTAAAAGAAGAATGCTGGAAGAAAGAGAAAAGGTTGAATTAGAATTAATCAACGCCAAATTAGCGGCAGAACTAGAGAACAATGAAATCAATCAATCTGATTCAAATCTGATCTCCCAAGGGAATGTGAGAAGCAACAGGGAAAGTATAGCTAGAGAAAAATTTGATTACATAAACCGTTGGCGAAAAGAAATCGGTCCATTTGAAATGGAACATACAAATTGTAATCGATTTGACCGAAATGAAAATTCCACATCGCAAAATAATCATTCGAAAAACGTGAATAAAGTCGTATCAACAGGTCCAGAAATAATTACACAATTATTATTGAGTAGATTAACCTCAGCAAAAAAACTTGTGGAATTTTCTGGTGATCCATTAGATTGGCTTAGATTCAAGCAATCATATGAAACATCTACAGACCTAGGGAAATACACGGATAAGGAAAATGTGTCCCGTTTATATGACGCTTTGAAGGGTAAGGCAAGGGAAGCTGTTGATGCACTAATGTTGACGGCAAGTAGTTCTGAAATAATAATGAAAACTTTGGAACTACGGTTTGGCGATCCTGAAAATATAATCCAAAAGATTATTCAGGATTTAAAAGTGCTTCCAAAAATTCAGGGAGGAAAAATTGACCTTATATCGTTTGCCACAAAAGTTCGTAATGGAGTAGCAGCAATCCAAGCACTAAATCATATTGGACACTTACACAGCCCCAACATAATTTCGGAAATTATCTCGAAGATGCCTAGTACGCTGATATATGGATTTAACCGCTACATAAATAAAAACAGTAGCGATGAACCTAAACTTGTAAGTTTATCCGAATACCTGTATAAAGAAGCGCAGATGGCAAGTAAAGCCTTGCGGACTCCTTCTGGAAGAGATGGTTGAGGGAGTATCTACCAACATTGCTGCCACGACAAAAATAAACCAAAGAGGGTAATTCATTTGAAAAAGGTAATGTTGTCTTAATAGCAAATACTCAGGAACCACGAAATTTGTGGCCAAAGGGTATTATTGAAAAATTGCATCCTGGATCAGATGGTCGAGTCTGTGTTGTCACAGTAAAAACTGTTTAAAGGGTCTTTTATTCGAGCTGCAAATAAGTTGATTCCGTTAATAAAGGTATCAGAAGTACAAGGATAACAATCCTTGTACTGGGGTGGAGGATTGTATGAAATAGAGTAAAAATGTTTTAATTTAATTTGTTAAATATGTTTGTTTATAAATTGGTGGTTGGTTTATTAATTTAATGGGCTGAACTGTTTGGGCATTCGGCAAGACTAGGAAAGAAATGGTTGAACATTTGAAACATTCACCACCTTTCCTGATAAAAAGAAGAGGACTGAATTGTTTAGGCATTCAGTACTATTTCCTAAAAGGAAGAATAAATAAATAAAGATAATGAAACAAAATACAAATGACAACCAGTTTAAATAGACAGAATAGTATTGACTTTCTGTAAAAATTACTTTAGCTTGATTTCTAATTGGAAATTGTTAGGACTGTTTTCCGTGTACGTGATATAAACATTAATTTATATATTATCATTACGGAAATTCCGAAAAGGGAAAACTTTGGCGACCAAGGGCAATAAATGAATTGCATGAACAAGAAAAAGGACGAAGAGTGGGGAAGAAAAGGTTCTACCTGAGCGACAAGGGAGCGACGAATTTAGTATTATATTGTGCGAGCGGGAATATACATTTAAAATACGAGTGATTAAAAATTGTACATTTATAGTAAAATAAATTTGTTAAAATAAAATTAGAGATTTTTTTTGAAACCTTGCTTCCTGAGTTTTCTCATTTACACTTTGAAAGCGCTTAAAGAAAGTATATAACAGTAAAACCTATAATATTGAAAAAACAGATGTTCATTTATGAAGATTTTTACTTTTTAAAAGCAGTTTGTAAATACTTTACTCGAATTTTTACAACTTAATTCTTAAATTTACTTCACTACTCACGTACACACAACAATAGTAAAAAGGATAGAAGCCATTAAGGTATTAGTCGCGTAAAATGGTTTTCGTCAGATTTTTTTCAAATTTTGCATACTTATTCCTGAAGTATTTATCTACAGAATAAGACCAATTTTATTAATTTTGACCGTTTCAAAGCTTTAAAAAATGAATTCAAAGTTCATACATTTTGCATGGAGGGAGCACCCAATGCATGTATTGCATTTGTTTCATTATTATTTATATGATAACTAGTCGTCAGATTTTGAAATAAAACTACCAAAGTATTCAATTAGGTGAAACAAATAAATAGAAAAAACATGACATTTTTTGACCGCACCAAACTATAAATATATTGACAGAAAGTTAAAAAAATAACTAAATTATACGAATTTTTATACGAACGAATAGAGTAGGGAGTTAAACTGTCTCTCTCACTCTCATTGCCCCACTCTAGTAAGCGGCCCGGTAAACTTTTGGCCAGAGCCAGCAGCGCGACTACTACCTTAAACCCTCTAAATGAGTTTATTACTGGTCGCCCAAACTACGGTCCCATTCATTTAAATTACCTGGGACAAACTCAATGTAAAAAAGGGCATATTTCGGTTTTTCCAGAAATCTGTGACATCAAGTAAAGAAGTGTCTACGAACTTCCTCTTTTCTTAACTTTAACCAATAATTGCACTTTTTAACCCCCACTATTTTACATAGCACCTCTTGAAGTTGTGTGACGAGAGAAACAGGGATGAAATGAAACATTAGAATAAAATCAGACAATCGCGTGTAAAGATCATAACGCGCTTTTTAAATCAATACATTTTACAAAATCATATCACTCACGTATAAGTCTAAATTCAAATTGCTCTTTCTGTATTTGTAAAATTATGTTTATGCGTAAGGTTTTTATCTTTTTAAAATATATGTATTAAATGTATATTAGTGCATATTTATTCATTTATAATACCTCCATGAACCATCCAACAAACAGATATTTATGTTAAATGGTTCTTGTGTGCAATGAAATTTATGTCAAATAATGTGCATATTATGTGAATTTTAAGTTAAGTAGTTTTATATCAAATAACTATTTGGTCAAAAAAGATTTCGGGAATAAGCATGCGTCTCATTTTTTTGTACAAGAAGTATTCTAAAAATATATAAAACATGATGATATGGTGTAGATTTTTCAAGAAAATTTAATAAAGAAATATTTTTGAATTTTAAAAATTATTTTTCTGTTCAAAAGATTGTTTCAAATTTTTTAAATATTTTGTTCTAACTTTGACGACCCGCATTTTCGAAGAAAAAAATCATACGTTAATGACTATAAATAATCCTCATTCTGTAAAAAATGACCTTTAAAATAAGCTTAGTATCATTAAAAAGTGTTCATTACATTAGAAGTTATTCAAATTTTTGTAAAACATTGAAAATTATTATTTTTTAAAAATATCTGAATAAAATACTGGCCAAATTACTTGTGTAAGGTCTTATTATTTTCAAAATTTTATCATCTTTCAAACCATAATGTCGAAACAAATTTTAGTTTTCATTATTTTTAAAAACTTTTTTTATTTCCTTTAAAATGGATGGACTTACAATTTTGACCGTGGTATGGTATTTTATTTTGAAACTGTCAACATAATACAGATTTTATAATAAAAATTAAAAAAACCATTTTGCATTTTATGTTAATCTATTTCAAATACACATTTTGCATTTTTCATTTTGAATAAGAAACAGAAAATCATTTTCCATTTTAAATAGGTTTTATGAACCTATTTGGCGTTTTGTATTTTAAATAGATATGAAGAACCATTTTACCCAGCTCTGCTCTCTCACCTCTACTGCCTGCCTGCCTGCGCAGGCAGGAGCAATGAGAGTAAAGGAGCATTCAGACCTCTGCAGGCTGCCTGCCTGCACAGACAGAAGATCGTTCACACCTCACTTTTCTCGTTGAAAAATAAGGGAAGATTTGAATATCTATTAAAATTCAAATCTTCTCTTATTTTTCAACGGGAAAAGTGAGGTGTGAAAGATCTTCTGCCTGCGCAGGCAGGCAGTCTGCAGAGGTCTGAATGCTCCGTAAGGGAGAAAAAACATTTAAATTGAATTTTCTGACTCTATTACTCTTATGTGTTACCATGACGACCTGCAGGCAGTAGAGCTGTGCGAGCGCCTTCAGTTTCTGAGGGCAAAATAATATGCATTTAGATATCATTTTGTCCGCAGCAACTTAAAATAAAGTACACAGGTGGCTGGAAGGAAAAAAAAGTTTACCTACGATGCCCCTTCAAGTGAATGGTATCAGGTGATTCCATAGCATCTCCTGAGTCGAAAAAAACTTGACCTAAAATCATAGCTGTTCATTTGCGATAGAATTGACCCTTTTAAGAGACGATTCGGGAAATTATTAAAGAATATTTTTTCAAGTGATTAAAAATGGTTATAAAAAATAAAATTAAATATATAAAAATATATATTATTGATATAATATATAATATTCACCTAAATAATAAAATTAATTAAAATTATAAAATAAAATTATATTAAATAAGCAAAATAATTATTTAAAAAACTATTAAAGAAGTTTATATATTGTTTTTTTGCTTTTTAATTTCTGTAAAACGTATTAAAAAATAGATAAAGTAAACTCAAGAAATATGTATTTAACACAATATACATTTATCATAATAAAATACCATTAATGCCATTTTTGTTATGATCACAGAATTTTTAAATGTGCTTAGAAGAAAAGTCTACTACAGCTTCTTTCAATTTTACAGGATAATTAGGATCTCTAATATTATTCAACTTTCTCCGATTTTAAAACTTTAAAAACTCGCGATGGATTGATTCTCCAGCTTGTTCGGACTAAATGCCAAATCTTTCCTCTCGATCCAAATACTCTAGACATTCTTCAATATGGTTTAGGCAAACGTGAATTTTTAATGATTCACTTACATTTGTAGCCGCGAGAGATTTTTTAAAGTCAGTTATATACACATACAAATCACCGCCAAGCCTCTTATTCGAAAAACAATCATGCACTATCTTATCAAGTGCTTTGAAAGCTGACACATATGGAACCAAAGTTAGCGGACCACCAGGAACAAGATCGCATATTTTAGGATCCATTAAAAAGTCAGGTTCTTTTAACAACTTCCTACAGGCATTTCCTTTAAAAGATTCCCCGTGATAGCTTTTAGATATTAATTTTAGATGTTGCGGCCACATTAAGGCTTTTTCTTTTCCCAAAAGAGGCACTAGTCCATTCCAAAAAATGTGATTAACACAGCCTTGTAAAACGTGCAATTCCGGCATTACGCCTTTTTCAATGACAGGCATGTAATCTTCCTCTTCAAACAATGCAACGTTGACCGTGCTGTGGCTTGTTTTGGACTTTTTCTTATCACTTCCGAGAGATATAAATGTTTTATAATCTTGTCTCAAATCGCCGTAAGTTTTTAACTCAAGATCCTCTTCATCGTTTTCCAGTTCAGACCGAGTTTTCAATTTCTCTAAAGATATGAAGCAATAAGGACAAGGGAAGGAAGCGCTTGCAGTTTGCTGTCCATTAATGATCAGAAGCAATTTAAAATCTGCTACGAACTTGAATGGAATGTCATTGATCTTTA